>JARHVA010000404.1:2375000-2417500 GCA_037957365.1 Torreya grandis
ATTATTATTATTATTATTATTATTATTATTATTATTATTATTATACTATTATTATGATATACTAATATTATTCCCTCTTAATGGGTCAATCATAGTTGGGAAAAAGAGTAGGATTCGAAAGTGGGACTGGATTCCACCACCTATAGGATGATTCAAGCTAAACTTTGATCGAGCCTCTAGGGGGAACCCATGAGCTTCAAGAGCAGGTTATATTATCCAAGATTACAAAGGATCTCTCATCTGAGTAATGTCTAGGAAAACATAGGATGGGATAAATGATGAAGTAGAATCATAAGTGTTTGCGAGTGAGATTGATCTTGCAATCTAGTGTGACATTCTAAAGTTGATCATGGAAAGTGACTCGTAGGTCATTATTTTGGATATGTAAAAGAAAGTGACCACCTCTTGGCACTTTAAAAACATATTTGAAAACACTTGGATGAAATTGGAGGTTCTCTCTTCTATGGATTTTAATCATTTCTTCTAGGAAGTAAACATATAGCTAATTTTTTGGTGAAGTGTGGAATTGACCAATCTAAAGCCTGTAGGGTTGAAAATGTGTAGGAGGCATGGGAAGATTTCCCATTCCTCTCCCTAATTGAGCTAGGTTGATTTTTGGTCTCTAGTCTTTCTTTTTATATTATTTTTTTAAATCAATTTCAAAATAGATATAATATGTTTAGAGGGGGATTATTTTAGTAGAGTTATCATTTGGTGGAGTCCATTTGGCAGATTTTCTCTAATGTAATCTCATCATTATCATGCCAAATCCCCCTAATAATTATTTCATCATTTGGGAATGAAATGCATTTATGATGTAGTGGCAATTTTATTGGAAGGAATGGAGGCAGTACATGGCACAATGGATTCATGAAATTTCCGTCGCGCATAATGATTTCTTGGTTTTCTCAACTCATTTTAGCAATTTGATATGAATTTTTTTCCACCACCTTGAATTTTACTAGTTCCAGTGGTTGTTGGTGTTCTTAAATATTCTTATGGATAAAATAATTGAAATCACCTTGGCTACACCATGCATTTATAGTGGTAGTTAGGCATGGGAGATGGATTTTGATAGACTAATTTTAAGAGCCCATCTAAAGCATATATTCTATATGCTAATGGAGGATGTCTTTGGAGATATCATAGGTGTTTTTAGATAGGATTTTTTGTCATAAGGAGATTATTATTGTCTTTACATCAAACTTGATGTTTTTGGTCTCTAACTCAGAGGTATTGGTATGGGTGATCTCTTTTTGTGTGTGATCAAAGCTCTGTGTAGGGTTAGTAAATAAAATTATGATGCATGATTTATCTCCTCTCTCTAATATATTATTTTTAGGTATGGATGGACTTGGTCTTATTCCTTTGATAGATTTTAGAGCACTAGAAACTTGATCTATGGTTCTCTTAGGGTTTATAGATGATTTGAGGAGAAAGGTTAGTTTACAAGACCCCATGGAAGGGAAGTTTCTTTTGATGCCTCCCATGGCTCAGTTATAGAGCTCAATCTTATAAATATCCCTACTACGAGCAAGCCACCATGAAAATACTCAATTTTATGTGGTGAAAAAGTTGGTCAAATGTGTTTCCAGGGGTCAAAACATGGTGCCTCACTAGTTTAACTAGTATATAATTATTTAAACTAGGCTAAACACCAGGCTAATATCATAGGATATAGGGAAGCTAGAAAATTTAGATAAAAATTAGACAAAATGGAAAGATAAATAGAGACTTGAATTAGGTTTAAATTATAATAGTGATGGTATGATAGGATAACATGAAAACATCTAGATCTCAAAGAACCACAAGTCAATCCCACCCCATTCCTCATGCACCCTTTAAAGAGTCCACTCAGGGAGATTGATGCGTCAATATGTTGATGCAAGAGAAAGTGTCAATAAAGTGATAAATTGAAAATGTTGTTTATACACATCCTAGCCAAAATCCCTCAATGACCCTAATACATCACGTGTTTTATTTGGCATACACACTCTCCCTAGAAATCTTTTTCTCTCACACTTACTCTCTGTAACTAAAGTTACTCCTAAATTTTGGATTTAGATCCTTTTTTAACTACACCTAACTCATATATTACCTCTTTGGATCTTCTAAATAATATTTAAAATTATCAGTAATTGATAATTCATCATTATGTTTAGTTATAAATATTTCATAACTACGATGGGTGAAATATCTAGTTCATATAAACTGACAATTACAAAACTTTTGGTTGATGCAAAATAGTAGTGTCAAAATTTTCCACTTGTAATAAGTAGTTTTCTTATCATCTATTCATAAGAGGTTCAAATTTATCCCTTAAAAACACTTTTACATTGGTTGTTATTAATTTTTTAGACCTTTAGAGATATTTATTTCCATTTTTTTGTCATCTTCAACACATGCCACCATGTCAATACCATTTATATGTCACAAGCATGCACAAACAGATGGCATATGTTTTTTGTTGATGCAATATTTCTCGTTAACCTAGATGATTCTACATCAAAGGCACTCCACACTCCATGGTAGGTTTGAGCCCCTATAAAACTTGTAACACCACAATAAATAATTTTTTTTAGATATATGTTGAAGAGCCTTGTAGGATTGATGTGTAAATAAATAAAAATGTGTCTAATTGATAGGGAAACCTTGGATAAATAATGGGTTGGTCTATATTAGATCCATGGAGGCTTATATGAGAGCCTTAATGGGATAGGAAGGATTTTCGATTAAAGGTCATGGCATTTTTATTCCTCCTTTCCTCTTTCCATTTCCCTCTCATATATTTATTTTAAATTGAGGGCATTAGACTTGGAGAGGCCTTTTTTATAGTCTCATAAAGATTCTTAAGGTTAATTTATGATTTGATTAAAATAGATGGTGATTTTGGTTCAATATAAAGGTGGATACTAGATCCTACATAATTTGAAGGTAAATAAAGATTATAACTTAAGTGAACTTTGAATTTTAGTGAGATTAGAAAACAACATGTCATTTATGTTATATCCCAAAGGGGTACAATTTATGACTCCCATTTCACATTATAATTAACCTTACAACTCTAAATTTAATATGGAAATAGATAAAGTACCTAGCAAATTTTATTAAACCTTGGACAAAATAAAGACTAATACAACCTAATGACGTGTCCATGTTTTGTTGAATGATATTGTTTCACATGTGACATTACATCTTGTAGACTGTGTCACATATTGAGTTTCATTAACCTATTGATCACATTAAAATAAAATAAATTACTCCCTTTTGGCTTATTTCATCTTAATAATTGTGTGTATTACATGTTGAAATGAAAGTTGCAACTAGAATAAAGGTTATAAAATCATGATGATAAAAAATTTATAGGAAAAATCCAAAGTAACAGACTTGGTATTCAAAATGTTTTTGTATGCACATGACTTATGAATATGAAGCTTAAGGCCCAATATATACATAATTTGGGACAAGTTTGAGTGGAAAAATATAATAATTAAGGCTAAAGAATGAAATGAGAAAATATTAAAGTAGCACATTATGTCAAGTCCACTATGAAGCGCTCAACAACATGGAAAAAATGGAGAGCGGTAATTTTTATGTTCTCTACTATTGATGAAATGATAGATACTATGTTTGATATGATTAATTTGATATTTAGTGTTATATTAATTTTATAAAGAACTTCAACAATAATCCCTAAAAGTTTTGATGGTACTATTTGGCAGGGTAAATTTTAGTGGCAAATATTTGTTAATTCATAAATATTTTGATTTTGAGAATATTAATTTGGTGATTTTTTTGAGTATCACATAGGACCCATTCACCTAAAATTTTGGGATTTAATTTTTTTAGGGGTTGGCTCACCAATCCTTTACAATAATTATGGGTTTATCCCTATAATTCTCCATATATAGTACATATGTTCCTAGAGGTCACCAACTTACCATTGAAGTATCTTTCTTTATTGCATTACCAAGATATTGAGCCTTAAGGTTTCTTGAGTTTTATTTCCAAATAGCACTATGCCACCAACTACTTTCATTTTTATAACAAAATTGTGCTACTAGGAAACACCTGACCACCCCATAGTAATTCATTGCTTGACAACAATACACCATTCAATAGAACAAAGCTACATGATATTACTATACCACTCAATTACTTTCCACTACATAATAGAAATGTGTTGCCCAGTAGCTCCTAAATACCTGATAGTAATTCACCCCCTGATAGAAATACACCATCCAGTAGCACAAAACCATATGATAGCACTATATCATGCAATAGTAGTCTATCACTCAACAGTACTAGACTACTCATTAGCAATTTATGACCCATCAGCTCTACTCCATTGGATAGTTCTTTACCACCTAGCAAAAATTCCCCACAGTAATCACTTGATAACATTATGCCCCATAGTAACCATTCGGTAGCATTATGTCGCTTGATAGCACTTTACCACCTAATATCATTCAAACACTTCACCTACCCAACTGTTATTGCCCATTTGCATCTTGAGTCCTAAAGCATCCTACTTTATTTACTATGGCATCAAGTGGTAATGAAAAGGGTAAAACACCACAACAAATATCAAGAAAATTGAATATATTGTCATATTTCAGAAACCCAGGAAAGAAGACTACACAAACAACATGCACTCTAAATACATGTAATTTTATAACTTATTTTAAAAATATCAATATTTTTTTTAATTATAGAATAATTTTTAAACCATTTCAATGCCAAAATCGACATGGATAATGATACTATTTTATTAGAAAGAATTAATACCAACAACTTCTCACCACTCAAATATTTTTTTAATGACATGCCACCCCTAGAAGACACTCCTCTAGGCACTTCAGAAAAGAATTGTAGTTCTCTTCATACACCAAATTTTGTTAAAAAATCCACTTAAAATTTTCAACAAAGGAAGAGAAGTACATGGAACATATGAAGGTATTTTCAAGTTGACTGGGCTACAAAATATCCATTTATAGAACCTATAGAACAAAAAAATGGTAGTGATCCTCCAATAGAATGTAGATGTTTAATATGCAGTTGGAAACTTGGAAAAGAACATAAAATACAACTTGAATTGAACACAATTGGGAAACATTGTGGGAAAATATATATATTCATGAAGCACCCAGGCAGACAGATAATAAGAACACATAGATGTAAAAATGGATAAGAATGCATGTATGTATGATATATACATAAATAAAAAAATGATCAAAAATGACAAAAACATCTTACTAAGAAAGGGGAAACAATCAAAGCTCAATTTGGAAAAGTTATGTAGTCCAATCTTAAGGAAAATATGTATAGTTCTCTACTATTTTCCACATTTAAAAAAAAGGTAAACCCATTTCTAACTTTTTAGATTACAAATTTTGTTTCAACATAATGGGTTTTTTGACATTACATAATCATATTGGTTGGATTGCAGTGCTTGGAAAATGGTAAAATGTCTAGAAATGGTTGAGAAGGAAGATTTGAAAGAAAGTGTTAAGACATCACTATTTATCTCATTTCCCATCGATGAGATCACTACAGTTGATATCACATCATGGGTTTGCATGCATATGTATACTTTTGAAAACTATTCAAGGCAATATCTTATATTAGTTGTCTATAAAATGGTAGAATATTATAATGCAGAAAACCTTCATAAATTGGTTGTATCCAATTTAAGATAGAAAGCTGAGATGGATGATTATTCCATAGCTATGAAGTTGGTGTGTGTTGGCACTGATGGTGCATTAATGATGCAAGGTCATAGAATTAGTCTTTGTGTTTGCCTTCAAACAATAGTTTCTCCATTTATGATTCTAATGCATTACATGGCTCATAGGATGAATCTTGCATACAAAATTGTTAGCACATTAAGTAATGTCACAAAAGTGGAAGAGCTTATTTGTGACTTGCATGCTTACATGTCAAGCAACCCAAAAAGATTTTTCGAGTTCAAAAAAATTTCAATTGGGATGACTGATGGTAAAAAACTACTGAAAGATGTTGAAACAAGATGGATTTCCATGTATGAACCTGCATGTAAAATTGTTGAGGAATATCCATCTTTAATATGTTTTATGTATAAATACCATAGGGAAGTTGACAAATCAAAGATTTGTTGTGTTATTTAATACATTTAAAAACATTACTGACATTATGCAATATTTTTACAATGTTGAAAGAAATAAATTATTTAATGAAACATACCCAAGAGAGATCTATCTATATTGTTGACTTCATACATTTGAGAAAATGTGTATGTCAATAATTAGATATATTATATAGATCAAATGAAAGCTTTCACACACCTATTTTTAGAACCTAGAAAATTTTGATAGATTTTTAGAATCCAGAGAGTTATTTAAAATCAATATCAATGATCATCTTTGTTTCATGGTAAATGACATTGAGACCCTAATGCACACTTGTTATAGAAGAGTTGAAGTTGTATGAACTGAACCTGAAGATTTACCTATGACATGTCTACTATATGATACTATTTTATCTAAAACAAAAATTAAATTAAGCAAAATCTTTAAAAGTTTATCAACTGAGATCAGAGAATGTTTTCAAAGGGATGAGTTTTTGGAGGGCATGGGAGCTGTGAATCCCATTTTTTCTAACAGTGTTAATAGTCAAGAACATATTAGCAATTTATTTCATAAATACATGGGTTTAATTTTTAAGAATTTATGTAAATCTATAGATATGAATGGAGTTCATATTAATGCTATTTTAAATAAACAATTACTCATTCCTCAGTCAACATAATTTGGGATTACAATGATGGATCAATTTTAGTGTTTAAGTGACCCAATAGAAAATGGTTCAATTACATGGCTGTGGAAAAATTTTATCCAAGTAGAGTCTTATAAGAAAGTATTAATGAATATTTTAGATTATATAAATTTGTTAAAATAATTATTTAGGTTTTTTTGGAAGATGAGATAGTGTTTAGTGCATTATATTTCATGAAGTTAAAACTTAGAAATAGATTGGATAAAAATCTAGAGACTTGCTTGAGACTTTATGTTTCATATTATTCTATGGAAAAGGTTCCTTATGGCATAGCAATAGCAATATGGAGTTCTCTAATTGAAATAAGAGGCATTAGTAATATAGCTACTAATACAGAGGATGCAAATATCAAGATTGAATACGACATTGTCATGGTAGATCAAATCACACTTACAATGAGCAAGTTTCTTGAGGATTTTTTTAGCTGCCCAAATTTTAGTTTGATAAGTATATAAATTATTTTTTCTAAAATATTTCATATTATTTCATCTTCAAATATTTTAAATTGTGTAATCTATTTCCTGGATGTAAAAATTATAAATCTTATTCAATAGATTGGAATTAAGCACTTATTTGTCCTATTACAATTCTATGTATTTCAAATAGTACTTCTATAACCTTTGAAATCTAAGTCATTCATTAAGAAGCAATAATAATCATAATTAAAATTCTCTAGAGCACTCATTAAAGCATACAATTCTTATGTGTAGACATGCACCATATGACACTAGTTCACATGCCATTAAAACTTCTCCAATTATTAAGATTTGTTATTTTCATTATCTTAATTGTCTATAATAGTAATTTGGAGAGATTATACACAAATTTAATACATGCATAACTATTGAAATAAAATATAGACAAATATTTTAATCACACCAATATTATTCTATTGCACATATACATTTGAACCATTACACAAATATATAGGAAATATTTTTGCCTATAATTGGGGATCGCATATTTCCAAATTCCACCATAATCTCCACATGTCCCTATAATAACTCAATCTAAAAAATATAAAAATAACCTATATACATCATATTTTTGTTACATAATATTATAACTATAAATAATATCAATAGTTAAATTTCTTAACATTTCCTCCACAATAGTTTAGATTGAAGAATATTTAAACAATGCATTCAACCAACACTTTTTCAAATAGTAAAACTACTAGAATAGTATAACTCCATAGAATATTTACTCTGATTTATCTCCATATAATATTTAAACTTGACCACAAGACATTTTAAATATTTAAAATATGAAAATTATATACCCAAAGTATTTGGAACAAGTGTAAAATATCATTGACATTATAAATTGTATTGAATTAAACAAGTGTTTTTGAAACAAACATGATATAAATCATTGTCATTTCAAACATTATAAACTTTTTGAAACAAACTAACATTTATCTATAATATACTTTCCACCCACTTGTTTCTTTCCATCACCCTCCATTGAAACCTCACTCTCTTGACCTGTCTATGTATCCTTCATAACAACTCCTTCCTTCTCAAGATCCTCTGTAGTAGAATTGATATTTGTAAGATTTTCTCTCTCCTCATTTGTTGTATCACTAAATAAAAGAATATTTGGATATACATTTATTTTTTACTTAAATAAAATGTTTGGATCCATCCCATGCTCTTTAATAATTCTATTCAAAGTGTTGCTCTATTTATTTCATAGAATAAGTTTTTCCTTAAATGCAATCACTAAGGTGATACATTTACGGGCATTTTTCAAATGCACATTAAGAAGTTGTGTTTCTTTCTTAAAATTTTCATATTTTGCCCACAATTAAAAAAAACTATATAAGACTCAAGCACATAAAAATTTTAATAACTAAAATATACGTTATAGATAATGAAACTTACCACAGTTTTTTCCTTCTCTACTTTTGCAATGGTAACAGGGTTTATATCTCTAGCCCATTTATTGAAATAGGCCTTTGATTCTCCATTTAAATTTTCCAACCTATTTATCATAATCCTTAAAACATTATCATTGTAAACATTTTTAACATAAATTAATCCAATTTGAGCTTGATTGAATAAAGCATCAATCTTTGAGGGTTCATTTTGAACTAGTGAAAACAAATTAACTCTTTGGGAGTGATTGTGATAATGGGCATTGATTTATTTGATCAATGCTTTTGTCCTTATCTCCCATTATTTTAAATTATTAAATTCATCAATAACACCCTCCTTTAGATTAGTAAGTACATTTTTTGAAATTAAATTATCCAATGAAAAATTAGTTATGGAATCATTAGACACGTTTAAATTATCAATGAGGGGTGGGGTAGATGGGGAAGAGGTAGAAGGCACTTCTTTAGGCACATTAGTAACTTGAATAAAATCATGTTATTATGGAACTAATTTTTATCCCAAGAAACTCTTCATCTAGATCAATTTGTTGTAAACATGTAAGACCTTGTGGACTAGAAATGCCACCAACAAAGAAATTTGGGAAATCAAAAATTTGTAGGGTTCCTCTACTCTGTGCAGGGAGGGAGATATTCTCTCCTCTTCTATGAGTTAGGATGAATGTTGGGTGTGGTTTCATACTTCTTGGTCTCCTCATAGATGTAGGGTGGCTTGAAAAATAAAAAATTAGTCAAAATTGGTAAATTAAAAAACATAAAATTAAAGAAAATTCAAAATAAAGTTGTTATTACGTGTAGTCAGGGTGACTTCCTCTTCCATTTTGATGTTTCTTATGGGTGTTACCTCTTCCATTCTGATTGTCCTTGTGGGTGTTTCCTCTTCCATTCTTATTGTCCTTGTGGAAGTGATAATGGTGGTTTCACCTACAAAAAGAGTAAATTGCCTAGTTAATAAACTACCCAATTCTAACAAACTTCAATTCAAAAATAAAAATGTAACATTTAAAACATTGATTGTGTTGGTGGGACTAATCCTCAATAGTAATAATTTGAGAGTCAACTACAAAAAACAAATAAATTATAAAACTAATATGAAAAATATTTTTTCCATTAAATAATACAAGAAATAAACAATCAAGGAAATTTGGGTGAACCTGAAAGCGGAGATGATACAAAATTAGTTCTTGGGCATTTGGAAATTCAAAATGAATTGAACAAAGACTCTATGGACTTAGTATCACTAGAACCCTCTAGAGCACACTAACCTTTAGATGCCACCTATTTTCTTATGCCATAAATACACACTCTTACCTATAATAACTAACAAGCCAAAAAATATTAAAATTTGAAATATGTATATAGTAATAGAGGTGATTATTATGAAAACTAAACTTACCTCCTGTTCATCGATAGACAAAGAATTAGGTTTCATTTTTTGATGGAGGGTAGTGGGAATTGTAGTATTCTGTATATCATATAAGGCCACTAAATACAAGGCCATAATATAGTTGGAGGATGAAATGGTGGAAGTGTCCTTGGAAAATACATAATTCAAATCAATCCTAATCCTGCTAGATATAACCATACACCAATCACATTTGACACCTGATAGAGAATGAAAAATGTATAAAATATCCCAGAATAGAGTGTTTGATGGTCTTCCTTAAAAAATAATTTTGGCTTGGAAGAAATTCACAATAGATTTGAGAGATGGATTAGAGATTTTTTCAACTGAGATTCCCCTTCAGAGCTGATTATCTATAATGAAAATAGAAAACATGCAATTTAAATTAGGACATCAAACTAATTATAATAAATTATTTAGGAATAATTAAAAAATGTTAATATCATTAATAAATTTAACAATTATTAGTTGGGTCTATGGAAAATTGGTAGATAGACTCTAATTACTTTTTATCTACATCAGATAAGAAAACCTTGGTGTTAATAGGGCTTGCATTGAAATTTGGAAGGTCTATTAAATTTTGGATATCTAATGGAGAGGTGCCAAAGATACTGATTTATTATTGAACCAAACATGCAAATGGGTCTTAGTATGGTTATCGTAGGCAACCAAAGATCACAACAGGTTATGGTTGATCATTATGTCATATTGAGGCATATCTACAAGACCTTTGAGTTTGCAAGTATCTATCTAATATACAAAGGATTTTTGTTGCTCCACCATCTAGAGGAAGTCTAGACATAATATATTCTTGAAAATTATGTTTTCGATGACCCTTGTTTCAGTTTTCACGGATCTAAAATCCATTGAAACTTTGCTAAAGACTTGGAAGTTGTAGGTTAAGCTTGAAAAGAAAAGGGAGGGATGAGAAAAACCTTGGAATAAAGTGTGAAAATGAGGGCACAATGGGGTATTTATAAGTTATGATGGGAACCAAAATCAACTAGTTAGTATGGTCGGTGAGACCTAGTCTACAACCACCTAGTAGTGGAGACATGGTAATAAGTGATAGCATGTTATCACCTGATAACACGCAGTCAGATGATAACAAGGTATCAAAAAGTGGCTACATGCTACCATGTAGCATCATACTATCATGCAATAACATGTCACCATCTAGTACCAACATGTTGAATGATAGTAAAGCATGGAGTGGAACCACAGTACTGAGTGACAATATTGTTCCACCTGATAGCATGCTATCACCTAGTAGCATGGTGTTACATGGCATACTACTGCTAGGTGGTGGCATGGTATTATGAAGCATCTTATTATCAAGTGGTAACATGGTTTATCTTAGTATCATGGTGTTACCTGGTAGTATGATGCCACCTGATAGTATTGTGTCACCCAACAATATTGTATCATATGGTAGCATAGTGTTGTATGATAGCATGATGTCATCCAGGGGCATAGTGCCACTTGATATCATGATGTTACATGATAGAAAGGTATTTATTGGTATCATGATGTCATGTGGTATCATGATGTCACATGATAGCATATTGTTGCATGGTAGCATAGCACCTCCTAATAGCATGATGCCACCCAATAGTAGAACACTACCCTATTGCCTTGATAAAATCCTACTAGGTGGTTATACGGAAAATAAATAAGGTAATTTTTCCCCTCATATACACTTTCAAATTTACCAACATTGAAAATTTGATTTGCCTAAACATTCCTAAGGGGATTTCTGATATCGCCTCTTAAAATGAACCATGTTATTTAGTTATTGTGAAGTGAGTAGTGTGAGAGTAAACTTGTATAATGATAGAAAATAAAGTTAGTGTAGGGGATGTTGAACCTATATTTTTTTAAGTACCAATACAAAAAATAATAAGTAACCATGAATAAATTAAATTAATAATAATTATTTACACAATATGAAAGTAAGGAAATGACTACATGTGCTTAGACTACATATAAGAGGTCATGTTTTTGTAAGAAATCATAGTGATGGATTTGGTAATGATCTAAGCATGTTTAGTAAATCATAATTTTTAGAACATGTGTAAGAAATGCTAAACTATATATATTTTGAGATGGAACCAAACTAATTTTAGGGTTAAGGTTTCATGATTGTAAAATAATGAAATTATGGTTCTTATATATTTTTTATTTGATGAGGTAAATGCTTTTGAAATCAAGAAATGACCCAAGTAAGTGAATATTTTCATAACTGGACCCACATATAGGTACTAAAGAGAGGGCTGAAAAGGATCCATAAACTAGTTAAGTATATCAAAGAGGGTTTGGAGTCCCCCCAAACTTTAATAGACATAACAAGTGAAATAAAATTTCCCATGACCTTGATGAAACATGAGGGTTTTAAGGATCTCGTAACCTTAAAAATCACAATAAGAAACAACTAGAGGGTTTGGAGGCTCCCACAACCTTGTGAAACATGAGGGTTTTAAGGTTTCCACAATCAAGGGTTATAAGGGTCCCACAACCTAAGCACATAAAGATGTTATGAAATGGTGAATCTCGAAGGGCTATCACCCTTTGTCATGTCTTCTATAAGGACATTGTAAAATATAATATCAACTAAAGGAGGTATTCTACCACAAGGGTTTTCCACACAACCTCTGTACATTTGAGTCACAACAAGTGGGCTTATCTTCCCACTAAGATTCACAACCTTTATAAACCATAACAAGGGGCTTTTAAGGCTCTTTTAACCATTAGATGAGGGTTTTAAAGTATCTTGCAACCTTAGTATAGTCAAGGATATTACATAATAATGAAATAGTTTAATATCCTTCGATAGGACTTCCTAGAGGCTAACTTTGTAGGATAGGAAACCACCAATAATAGAATATCTTCTAACACCTGGGTCTTCTACACAACTAAAATACAACAAGTAGGTAATTCCTCCTACTAAAACCTTCAAGGTGTATTCCTCTATTATCCACTCTAGAAGGGCAAGATATGGTTGGAAATATTATATCTATCCCAATCCAAACCAACTTAAACTGAGTAGGGTCCTATCCATATTTGAACTTCCACATAGATTTTTCCCTTCCTCCACATTCCTTTCATACTTTAGGAGTGCAAACATGTCTAAGTAAAACCACAACCCTTGAGGAGGCTCCATCCATGTTAGAACTAATTCCATAAATTCTTATGATGATTACTTATAATCTCATAACTTTAAGGAACCAAAAGTAGAATCCTCTATAATCCATTCTTAAATATAAAAAGAAGGTTGCATTAAAGCAGTGTCCTCCTAAACCTAGAAACTAGCCTTACATAGAATTTATTACTTTAAAATAGACCAAAATACTTACAGTGCTAAGATGAGATAAATGGATTATTCCATTGTCTAACCAATCAGATGAGGTTAATGCATGGACTCCTCTAATAACCATGCCACTTAACAAACTAGGGGAGTGAGTTCCTCTAACACCCATCTTGCCTCAAAAAAGAATCCTAGGGTGGGATTTACCATCATCCACCCCATAGAAGGGAAATCATGTCATATATGGCCAATCTACAAGGTGAAGGCCTACAGCCTCCCCTATTTATTTGTTTCCAAGCCCATACAAGTCTCCAAACCTAATCCACTAGAAAATCTTGACACCAAGACCACACCACTATAAAAAAACTAGGGAAAATCCTTACCCAGTCCAAAAAACTAAGGACTTCATAGGTATGTACCAATCTTCTTCCAAATCACATGGTTTAAGATGTAAGCTATATAGACCCTACATGGAATCCTATATGGCCATAAGCTTATGACATTGCTTTCATTATTCTTACCAGGCCATTGACCAACTTCAGTCAACTTTTGGTCTTCATCCATCCAAGGGAGGGTCAAATAAAATCCAAAGCCATTTTTGAACCCATAATCACCACCTTTGACATAGGAATGATTGCATTTATAAACTTACCATTCTACCTCTTGATGGGGATTAGTGCCTTTATCCATATCTTCCCCCTGTCTTTGATCAGGGTTCTCTTAAGTCATCACCAAACACCCATTTCCACACTGTTGTTCCATCACCTGACCCCTATGATGATGGTCATCATCTCCACCTCCTCGCTCCTCTCTTATTACTTCCCACCCACTCCCTGATTCAAATTTTCCACCCTTTCTAGTCATCATCATTATCAATGCTTAGACAATGATGATGTATGTAAAATAATTATATGTATGTAAAATTTGTATTAAGAATATATCAGTTGGTTCTTATCTGACACCCACTTTTGTTAGTATAATAGAGATGATTATGTATGAAAATATAAATAATTGGAGGTAGATACATAGTTAGAGAGTGTAATTTCATTATGACATCTACAATATTAGTTGAAGCATTTTATACAAGTAAAGGAATGGATAGAATTAGATATATAATGTTTCTTGTATAATCCAATAATGAATTCTTGATTTCCTCACAAAATCATGACTATCTCTATTATTATTTCATGGTTTTTTAATTATATCCAATGATTTATATATTATTTATGATTTTGAATGTGAGTGTGTAGATGAATAACTAGTTTAATTGTAAATTCTCCCTCTATAATCATACAATAGGGGTGATGATCAGAATCAAACCATCAATTAAACTTGAGACAATAACACTCACCTATAATTCAAAAGAGTCACTTGAGGGGTAGTCATTTAATTTATTGATGCTAATACTTTTATTAATTATCAACCCAGGGTGTGTATTTGGCAAAGTATCAGTACTATATATGTGACACTAACCTCTTTCTAAGGTTGATGTGATTAAAATTTGCATATAATAAAACACACTTTTAGAAATTAAATGGCATGAAAGTAAATTATAAGAAAGGAAATACTAGAAATTAAATTTCAAAAAATGAAATTCTAATCTATGTTGTAATATTCTCACATAGAATTGAAATATATAAAAAAAAATTAAATACATAAATATTTTTCAAAGATACAAACACTTACATGAATGAAATGTAATTTGAATGCATACATACAATAGAAGAACCCCTCTAACAGATGGGAGATTAGATCACCAAATCCTTGTGAGTGGGCCTTGCCTCAGTTGGATTAGATATTAACTACCCTCCTTACTTAAGATGAAATTTAAATCAAATCAATTCTTATTGATAAAAATGGATTATGAAATTAATTACTATAGGTTTATTAAAATATGATCTAAACTTGGTCTCAGCACAAGAAAATATAATACTCTATTATATCCCTAATTATAGATTAGTGATTATATTGATGGCCTAAAACTTCTCTATTAAATAGAGAAGGAAACAAGGAAACAATTTATTTAGATCAAATGGTATCAATATGCTATGACCAAAAATATATGGTTATACCTAGAATATAAAAATAATCAACAACTATGTTGAAATAAAATAAGGAATATAAGACATTGCAACAATATTGAGGAAATAAAAACATAATGATTAAATTTGAAAATGAAGTTGTTGCAAGAATTTGTAACACCCTCTAGCCTATCAAACTAATTTCCACATTTGTATGATTTATTTATAAGTGGTTGGATGATGATATTTTGTCATAATTGACAAAAAATCACCTACAATAATTGGTATGGGTTTCATAATAATTATTATAGGTTGCACAAAAAGTTTTACGAGTTACACAAGTGCTATTAGTAGCACAACAACTACTACAGGTTTCAAATTAGCTGATATAGGTTACACCCAATTGGTATGGGTTGTGCAACAATTAATACGAGTTAGCTTTTAGTTTTTACAAGTTTTCTACCAGGTTACTATAGGTTGGCCATCTAGTTTCTAAAGGTTGTCAAAAAATTAGATGGATATTTTCTCCTTCATAGTTATGTGTATAAAAAATATTGAAATAATTATATGTTAAATTATTAACTTTCTATTAGTAAAACCATAAGCATTAAAGTTACTAAATCAAACTATTTATATAATTTTTGGTTTTAACCAAAACAATGTGCATATATACATTATTCATATAATATGAACATATATCAAAATAATATAGACAAAAAGAGTATGAATAGAAACATAGGGAGGTATTTTAGGAAATACTAATAAATATGATGGACCATTTTAGGCCTCATCAATGGGATTAGTGTTCTCTCACTACACCTTGGGTGAGATCCTAATTATATATACTTAGGTGATATATTGGCATAGTGTGTTTACTTTTTTATCACACACAATTAACATAAAATTGTCAAGGGAAGTGAATTATATCTAAACACATGTAACATTGGTAATTAATGACTTCTCACATATTCTAATCATATCAGGTTGAGTGGAGGAGCGGAGGAGCAAAGCGTGTGGACAATATTTGAAACTAGCTTTTTCCTGCCTAGTTGGCCCCCCTGAGTGCGACAGGCGGGACCACATATCTAATGGAGGTCACTACGAGTAGCAGTACCTCTAGGGATATATCCAAGAATCTATTAGGGGATAGTCCATTTAATGGATGGAAGAAGGCAATCATAGGTGAAAAGACGTGTCCATTGAAAGGCATGTCGAGCCTCCCTGTTCTCTCAGAGGGCAAGGCATTGAGTATCCCAGATGATCTGGTGGAGGAAATAGTGGCATCCATGGACCTTACACTAGTTGGTAAGTTTTTTTATTTCCGTCCTAATATCGAAATGCTTAGAAGATGGATTCTATCTAGGTGGAAAGTCAAATGGAGTGTTTCAATCACAGCCATGGCTAGAAGTCTATTCCTTTTTAGATTTACGAACATGGAAGACATGATCACTACCCTTGCTAGAGGTCCCTAGCTATTTAGACCACATTCTCTAGCCTTATGCCTATGGAAACTAGGATTTGATCCTAACTCAGAACTCAATAAGATAGCACCTACTTGGGTAAGATTACCAGGATTCCCTTTGGAATTTTGGGATGAAAAAATCTTCACTGCCATTGGCAATTCTATTGGTCAATATGTCACCTCAGATCATATAACCAGAACTAAGTCTAGATGTGTGTTTTATAGACTCTGTGTTAATGTTGAAATAAATAAGACTCTCCCTACGTCCATTGAGCTTAACTCTAAATATGGAACCTGGACTCAGCCAATCACTTATGAGAATGCTACCACATTCTATCAAATATGTAAGAGGAAGGGACATCTAATGACACAATGCAAAGTGAATCAAAGGGGGATGAAAGAGGATTCCTAGAATGTAGAGGAGGAGCAAGCGAATAGCAAGCAGGAAATAGAAAATAATGTGGAAATTCTTGACAATACAGGAAAAGGAGAGGGGAAGGGAAAGGAGGCTACCCCTAGCAGTGAAGGTGAAGTTGTCCCAAAGAAAAATATAGGATTAGATGATAGTCAAAAGGCTACAGAAGAAAGAGAGGAGGAGAAGAGAAAGGAGGATATCATTAGTAGTGAGGGAAAATAGGTCCCAAAGGAGAATATAGTATCTGACGACAGTCACAAGGCTACATTTAACACAGTCTACACTTTAGAAAAATAGACTAATATTTTTAAGGAAGGGGCAGGAGGGGACCTTTTGCTAAAGGAAGCCAATGAAGATGACATAGTTTCAAGGATTGGATAGGAAGAAGTAACACCTAAAAGTCACACTCAATGAGTACCAAATCCACAATCAAATACAGACTTTTTCCATGATCTGGAAGATGGAGGCTAGGTAGGAAACTACTTGGCAATAGGGGTAGTAGGACAAGATGGTAGAAATGAACAGGAAGAATGGGTTACCCCAATGAAAAATATCTAAAAAGGTAAAAAAATATGCAGATGCTGGTACTGAGCCCAAACAAGGGAGGCCAACCCTAAGGGAAACAAGACAAAGAGAGATTACTAGGGAGATTGCCAGTGGAAAACAAAAAACACTAGAGTCCCAACCCTCCAAACTCTCTAAATGAGAATATTATCATGGAATTTGAGGGGCTTTAATAGTCCCTCAAAGTAGTTTGAGGTTAAAAACTGAATTTTAGATAATAAACTAGATATTCCATTACTCCAAGAGGTCAAGATGAAAGAGGAGAATTTTGCAAAAATTGCTGACTATATATGGCCTAAGGCGGCTTTTTGTATTAGTCCTGCTGAAGGGGATTCAGGAGGCATTGTCACTATGTGGAATAGTGCTAAAATCCAAGGATCTCTTATGTCCCATCATAAGCACTTTGTGATTACCAATTTTTCTATGAATTCCTTGAACTGGACATTGGTAAATGTTTATGCACCGAATAACAGAGCTTTGAGACAGAAATTATGGATAGATTTGAGTAGCTATAGGAATAATCCTTAGAATTCTAAATGAATGTTAGCCAGAGATTTTAACACACCTTTATACCCTCTTGAAAAATAGGGTGGAATTATTGATTACTCAAACAGCATGTTCGACTTTGTTGAATTCATTAATGATTGGGGATTATTGGACATAGAGCTGTAGAACCAAAATTTTACTTGGACCAATAGAAGAAGAGGAGACCAAATTATTCAAGTTAAATTAGATAGATTTCTAATATCAAGCAACTGCAATGATTATCAAAATATGTAGGCACAGGCTCTACCCAAAACCATGTTCGACCACTGCCCGATTATCCTCAATTGGAGAGATCAGGGACATCACGGACCTCCTCCATTCCATTTTGAAGCTATGTGGATTAAACACAAAGGTTTTAGACAAATGGTGGCTCAATGGTGGAATATTCCCATTCAAGGTACTCCCATGTTTAGAATAGTCAAGAAACTCCAGCACATTAAACAAGAAGTTTATGGCTAGAATAGATATAGTTTTGGGTAGGTTTTCCAGCAGAAGAAAAATATAATGGGAAAACTCAAGGCTATTCAACAACTGATTGATCAAGGGGATGACTATGAGGGCACCTTAGAAGAAGAGATTAGTCTGTCTTCAGAATGGAAGAATCTAATGGAAAGGGAAGAGGTTTTCTAGAAACAAAAATCTCGTGTTCAATGGCTCAAAGAGGGTGATAGGAACACTACTTTTTTTCATCTCTCAGCTATGAAACATAGAAAATCCAACTCAATAACAAATCTTGTCCTAGATAATGGAGACATTATTACTGAGGATAACAAAATATGCTTATGGAAGAAAACAATAATGATAGAATTGATAGATATATGAATCAATTCATTGATAAAATCCCCTATTTGATAACAGAAGAAGACAATCTAGAAATGTTAAAGCCTGTATCTGATGAAGAAGTACATGTTGTTTTATTCTCCATGGGTACTTTTAAAGGCCCGGATCCTGATGGCTTTCCTCCTATATTCTTTCAAGAATATTGGGAGGTTGTTGGAGTGGACCTCACGGCTGCAGTTTGTGATTTTTTCAGATCTAGAAAACTTTTGAAACAAGTCAATAATACCTTCATTGTACTTGTTCCTAAAAAATCTCAACCTTTACACCTTGCTGATTTCAGACCCATTAGCTTATGCAACACTGTGTATAAGATATGTACTAAACTACTGGTTTTGAGAATTCAACCCTTGCTTGACAAAATTATTTCTCCTGCTCAAAAAGGTTTCATCTCGGGCAGACAAATTCTTGATGCTGTGATCACCACACATGAGACTATCCACTCCATGGATAAGAGTATAATCCCTAAGATGGCCCTCAATCTTGATATATCCAAAGCTTATGATAGAGTCTCATGGACTTTTCTATTCCAAGTGATTAGAAAATTTGGGTTTAATGATAAATTGTCTTGCTTATTATAGAATGCAGTCTCTTCTGCTAAATTCTCAGTGCTGGTTAATGGTGTTCCTAGAGGGTTTTTCTCCTCCTCAAGAGGAATTCGTCAGGGAGACCCTCTCTCCCCGTACCTATTCATCATTATGGATGAGGCACTGGGAAGATACATACAAGCTGATATAGTTTCAAAAAAGCTAGTAGGCATCAAACCTACCTCTTCCCTTCATCCTATGGTTATACAACAATTTGTGGATGATACCATCTTATTTGGTATCTCATCGGTGATTTAATCTAGAAGATGGAAGAATATAATCAATGATTATGCCAGAGACTCAGGATAAAGAATAAATTTCCAGAAAAGCAATGTGTACTTCTTCAACACTCCCAATGAACTTAGACATATAATCATTGATAACTTAGATTGTGTTGAGGTTGGCCTACCAGCTACCTACCTAGGTCTCCCACTCTTGATCAAAGAGGTATCTTCAAGTTTTTGGAATGGTATTGTGGAACGTACACAGAGGAAACTTCTTGGGTGGAAGGGGAAATTACTCAGTAGTGCAGGTAAGCTGCAACTTCTTCAGACATCCTTGAAAGGTATTCCTACTTACTTCATGTCTCTTTTTAAAATTCCTACATATTTTGCTAAAAATCTAGAATAGATCCAAAGGAAATTTTTATGGATGGGAGTGGAAGACAAATAGAGAATGTCTTTAGTCAGATGGGAAAAAGTGTGTCTCCCAAAATCTCATGGTGGACTTAATATAAGATCCATCAGGAAAATGAATAAAGCCCTCCTCTCAAAATTTAGTTGGAATCTAATTCACAACAATAGTGAGTGGGGGGAAATAATGTATGCTAAATACATGCATAGCATTGATGATTCCAACTTTCTTCAATAGGCGGGATTACCCCAAGGGTCTGTGATATGGAATAAAATGCTAAAAAGTAGAAGTCTTCTCAAACAGGGAATTAGGTGGAAGCTTGGAAATGGCTGGCAGATTAAATTCTAGGAGGATAATTGGTTAAGGGACAAGCCTCTCATATCCCAAGGAAATTATGGAGAAATTATAGTCCTGACTACTCAGTTCTTTGGTGATAGGGTTAGTGATTATATGGAAAATAACAATGGGATAAGGCGCTGGAAAAACCTTTTAGATTGTTGTGTGCACAGGCCTGAGCTTATCCCAAGAATTTGGGAGATCCAGCAATGTGTTCAGGAGATCAGAATCCCACTCTTCCCTTGGGAGGATGAACAATACTGGTGGCCAGATAAGAATGGATCATTCTCTATCAAATCTGCCTATCATCTGCTTACACTTGAAGCTCAAGATAAGGAGGTATGGAAAAAGGTTTGGAATCATAAACTCATTCCAAAGATTAACTTGATTTGGTGGGATACTGCCTATAACAAAATCCTTACTCAGGACAACCTTCAAAAGAGGGGGTTTACTTTGGTCAATAGATGTTTTTTGTGTGGTTTTAGAGAGGAATCAGTTTCACACCTATTCATACACTATGAGTTTACCCAGGATTTATAGGGCAAATACTTAACAACTTTGGCATTGAATGGGTTTGCAATTCTAACCTTAAAGAAGTAATTCTCAGCTGGAACTCAACCTTCACACATCCCTGGATTAAGGAACTATGGAAGCAAGCTCTACCATGCTTGAGCTAGACTTTATGGAAAGAGCAAAATCACAGAATTTTTAGGGACACTACTAGAAATGTTGCTCAGGTGTTTAACTTCTTTGCTAGGACCATCTTGGAAAGTGTTACAATAGCTCATATTAGTGTTGTGGAGAAACCCCTATCCAAATTTGAAAGTCAAATTGCTGCCAAATGGAAGGTTTTAAACCTTATCCCTAGGCATGATAATTCCAAAATTCTTCAGAGACTTCATACTATATGGATACCACCTAAACCCAATTGGATGAAACTCAATTTTGATGGGGCATCCAAGTTGAGTGGTAAAGCAAGTGGAGGAGGAATAATAAGAAATGAAAAAGGAGGGATGTCTGCTATCTATGCTGGTGGCATGGGTTGCCAGAGCAATAACTATGCTGAAGCTATGGCCTTATTTTGGGGATTAAAGTTAGCTATATCCCTAGGAATTAGAAATTTGAATATTCAAGGAGATTCTAAGCTGATCATAGATGTTGTTAATAAAGAATCTAACATTGGTATCCATCTAAAAGACATCATTACAAACATTCAGTTTCTTTTGCAAAATTTTTTTGAAGTTGAGATTACCCACACCTACAAAGAAGGTAATAGGGTTGTTGATGCTTGTGCCAACCTTGGTCAGCAATTCTCAGGATGGAGGGTATAGCAACAAGGGGCTCATATACCCCCAAACATTAGAGAGATCATTTAGAAGGAGATGACGGAGCATGAATGATGCACATTGATGACGAAGATAGCTTTTGAAGGTGGTCCACGTAAAGAAGGCCATTGTGGATCATGGAAGCGGTGGGTAATCTAGGAAATGCTGACAATGCAGACAATAAGAATCTTAAGGATCTTGTTAATTCTATAGTTATTTAGTTTCATCCTTTCTGACTCTAGTCTTTCCAGTGTTTTGTTTTACTTCTGACTTTGTTTCTCGGCTGTGCTATTGGTTTGGTGATGGCATCTTTTATTTGCCAGCCTTCCTATCTTTTTTGACTGTATAGGGTTTGGCCCTTGGTTTGCCACCTTAATTAATCAAAAAAAAACATAATCAAGCAATGCCATTTACCACATAGTCACCAACGTTATAATAGACATTGTATTTTACATTAAGTTTATAAGCTCACCTAAATTGTCATATTAAGGTTATCACCAAAACATTATGAAAAACATAACTCACAAGGCCCAAAATGCCATAATACATGATAAAGTTCAATTTATCTAAGGCATATTAACACCTATTTCATATCATCAAATTTTAATATGTTTCCATGAGACATAATGCTTCTCATAATATGCTTAAAATTTTATTATTATGCATTACTTGGTCATAGTAAATACCTACAACAAAGCTCTAATATTTTTTATGACATTACCAAATAAATTTATAAAAACATACATAATATGTAATATTGTTTGAAAACTATAGTCAAATAAGTATTTCAAAAATGACATCAATTCACAAGAATATTAAGGAATACATTCTTCAAGTTGACAATGCAAATGTATTATTACAAAAATAAGATGCAACCAAGATAAAAATACCCATAAATATCAATGTGACTCATTAAAAATGCATACAAAACATCACATAAATGAAAAATAACTTTAAAATATCCACATAGTATAACTAGTGTGTATGTGCAAGCTTTTATCTCCTTAAACATTATTTTAGATATGATATCCTCTCATCAGTGATATTATCCATTATGACATGACATCGAGATAAATCTTATAGCTACATAAAGAACATAATACTAATTATTTGGATATCATTGTATAAATTAAAACATTAAAAAATTCTAATTAATATATCAACTAATATAAATGACAACTAAGTACATTATTAACCACATTCTAATCATTTCATTTATCCATGACATAATATATGATACTAAAAAAATAAATTAAATTATTATTTATTTAATAAATAAAAAAGGTAAAATAATATGAGACATGACATCCTTCCCCTCCTAAAAAAATAATCATTTTAATGTATTAAAAAAAATGATAAAAACCCTCTAAAAATTAACATGTTCTCACTTAACACTCTTTTTGGTATATTGGTCCCATTATTTTTGCACCAAGAGATTTACCAGTTGCATAGTAAAATCTTGTGAGTCTGAAGAACCCTTAAATAATCAACCATAACCACTTTTATATCCTCAATTTGTAATCATTTCCAATACAAAATAGTGATACATTACCATTATATTGTTTCAAAATAGATATATTGAAAACCTTATAAATTATAGCTAGAAAAAAGGGTAATGTAAATCTATAAGCAATTGTGTTGATTAATTTTAAAATCTCAAAGGGTCCCATATAATATGTTCCAAGTTTGAAATGCTTCCAAAACATAAAGGGTCCCATATAACTTTTTTTTAAACCTTCAAAAACACCTTTTATGTCACTGATAATTTCCTAGGGATTCTTTTATTAGTATAGTGTTTATACTTGTATATTACTTATATAAGTGTTCTTTGATAACCTTAATATAATTTTCCATATATTTAGAACTTCCTACCATACAAGGCATGTCAATACCAATTACAATCATATCATCTATACTTTCATATTTAATATATGTTTGGAACTTCCTACCATACAAAGCATAAAATGGAGCCATGCCAAGATTTTAATGAAGCATGTTTTTATATGATAAATTTATAAATGGAAAGTAATCATTCAACTTCTACCATTGAACTCTTTAGTAAATTATATTCATGTCCTCAAGTACCTATTTTACTATCTTAGGTTGATTAAAAAAACTAAAGTTTAACTTTGTTCTTTAAAGTCATTTAACTATCCTATCCAAAATATAATCTTTTATAGGACCCATGCACTTTAAAAACATCCTTGAAAAATCATTTCAGTGAATCATTTAAGTTAATGATTCATACAATGAAATGTGAAAATAATTTTAGTGAATAACCAAAATCATATCATGTGATTTTTTGACCTTTTAGCACTTTTAAAATATCCATGTTGATTACTTACCATTTACAATATAATAAAATGTCATAAGGATACAATAGACTAGTTAGGTACACATATTGAACTTAACATATTGTTCCTCTAATAATTTTTTAAATAATTATATAATATATTTATTGAGTCAAATATAATTATTTCATGTTTTCCATCAAATTCATCAATATTGGGTTGCCATAATACATAACACTATGTGCCTCCTCAATCATTATGTTCCTCACACCCCTTAGGTTTGGGATATTGATTATGCTTGTATACTTCAAGAGATCATTTTTCTCAATTTGGTAACCATCATATCGATGATCATTTTTATCTATTTCATGAACAATATTTAATATATTATAATTCACAGCTAATGTTAACTAATTCAAAATATATTCCCTGATATTTAATCTTATTAGTTCTATGGTAGAAAATCTCCTTCTACAAATAATGGCCTCAACCATTTTTTTTATTTTTTATTTATTGTATTTGATACTAGAATAATACTAACAAAGAAAATTGATCCGTTATTTATTTTATAAATTCAAATTATGTTTATTGAAAATATACTTTATCCCTAATTTATTAATGTCAAAAATGAAGGGATTTCCTGTTAAAAAATTCTCCACATTTGTAGTGCATAAACAATGGTTATAAGTCATGTAGAAAATAAATTGATTCATAATTATTGAGTTTTAAAGAATCATAAGTCATTATGTGGCCCTGTTGGAGAAAAAATACAACTAATTATTCACCTAAAACATTGGTAACAATTAAAATTTACCATTAAAATTCAATATTTTTAGGATCAGGTTCAAGGTTAACTTCAATTTCAAAAGTTGAATGACTTGTCACTCTGCTTTTACCTTAACACTTCTCCCCTTTTCACTACAAGGAAGTGATGGGGTTCACATATTTGATAATCCATAAAAAAACCTCTTATGATATCCTACTAATACCATGACTCTATGGACTTTATACACACTTATTGGAGTGGGTCATTCCTTAATTATTCAAATAGTCATTGGGTCTATAGAAATTGCATCCAAGGAGACAATATTCCCAAGATAGTTAATAGTTTGTATGAAAAATTAACACTTTGACAACTTTAAAAATATTTTATACCTACTTAGTATCTATATTAAAAACCTTAAATGTTACACATGCTCCTCCTTTGATCGAAAATCAATCAAGATGTCATCCAATAAGACTAACACAATCTAGTCTAGGAAATCCTCAGATATTTTTTTAATTATGTTCATGAATGCTAATACTTCTTTTATGATTTTGAATGGATATGAACTCATAATTATCATATCATGTTTAAAATTTTATCTTAGATACATCCTCTTCCTCTACTCTACGTTGATGACCCCATTACCTCAAATCTAAGTTTTTTAGAAACCACTACCACTTTCATTTAGTCAAATATTTCATCAATATGAGAAAATGGGTATTTTTTCATAACAATTGAATTTTTTTTTTAAATTAATCAATAGATAAATAAATTTTCTATATTTATTCTTCATGAATATAATGCATCATCCCCATGGAGACATGATTTCTCAAATTAACCCTTTATAGAGAATATTTTTTAGTTGTGCATTTGAATCAAATAACTCAGTTGTAATCATTCAATAAGGATATTTCAACTTGAAAGAATAGATATAAAATAAAATCAAATAAAAAAGCATAAACATCCATATAAATGAACATATGACACAAGGGATAATGTGGGAAAACTTCTAAAGGTAAAAAATCCATAAAGTGATGATCATTAATTGAGAAACATTTACCCAATACATATTTTTTACTTCTCACTTCCTCTCAAATGTTTTCACAAATCTATTTAATCACCCAATAATGTTTATATGTATCGAGTATGTAAATAATAGGGGTAAAACCCTATTTATAGTGAAAATTGAAGGGAGGTGACCATTGTAACTGATGGGTCCATCCATCCTAAGAACATTTTAAATAATTGATAAGTAATAAACAATTTATGTTTTAGTATTTATTTACACAAGATTTTTAACTTGTGTTAATATATAAAATATCATTATTATTTAATTACCTAAAATTTACTAAGGATATATAATAGCACCACTTATAAATTAAATGTTCTAACACTCCCCCTTAATGGTAAGTGGGGATAAAATTCAGTCACCCTAATAAACTAATTATACTATGTAAATATTTGAAGGATTTAAAAATATTCATCATGTCAAACATCACCTTTTGAAACAAAAGGAATTATAATCCATAAACTACTCAAAATTAATTTTAGGATAAGGTGATCATGAGACTACATCTCATAGTTTCTCATGAATAATCACTAATCATATTTGAAGCCTTATATAACATAAAGACCTCCATTACAAAGTATGTTATTATGTATTAGGTACAAAAGTAAAACTTCTACATGAAGTTTACTAAAAAATCATATAACTTCCACATTAAGTTTACTAAAAAATCACATAACTTCCACATGAAGTTTACAATGCTTCACAATGAGAAGTATAGAGAATAATAAGTAACACATGGCTATTAGGAAGTGACATTGTCATGCACACTCTTCCTCAATGGCAACTCTAAGATGCCCAATATTATATAGAACTAATAAAACTTAGTATTACCAAGTGTTTTTTTGAATACATCTACCATTTATTCATCTATAGGACATAACTATAGATCAATATCACCATTGAGGACTTTCTCTCAAATAAAATACACATGAATTTCAATATGTTTAGTTCCTTGGTGTTGCACTAGATTGTTAGTTAGAGCTATATAACTTTGGTAATCATAATAAAGTATGGTACTATGAGAAACATACAAATTAAATTATCCCAATAACCTTCACAACCACATGGCTTCTTTAACAGCTTTCATATCACTTCTATACTCTGGATAATAGGTTGATTTTTGTTGCTCCAAGTGACAGCTCCTATAGCAAACTTAAACACATATCCAAAAGTAGATTTTTTTATCTTATAGTATCATCATCATGATCAACATCACAATAAAAATATAATAAATATAAATTAAAGTATATGTTTATCTATGGTAAAATACATTTTAAATAATCAAGTCATGTTTTAGACAAACCACTTCACTACTTTGATTACTAAGTTAGTAATACACATAAATCATTGTAAACAATTCATTATTGGACATAAAAAATATTAAAAAGATGGGTATCCCCAACTATCATTTGATGTACATACAAAAATTTAAGTTAACCAAATATTAGATATCATTAAAAAAATCTTTACAAGTATTAATATGTTTTTTTCCATTTTCCAATGATATAGAATTGGATCCAACTGAATATTGAGGTAGGTAACCTCTCATAAATCAAATATGGACAATTTTAGCATGAAAGTAAATCATTCAATCAAACATATGTAATAACAAAACAAATAATTTTAATTTATGTATGAACAAAAATGCTTAGTAAGGTAAATGATAAGGAGATAATTAATAATACAAATTTCATTTACACTTTACATTTCATAACATATCTTATTATCAAATGAAGCATCTAAGAATGTTAGCATAAACTTGCCCCACTAATCAAAATAAAATATCTTAACAATTGGAATACAATAAATCCTCTCTTACTGAGAATGATCTTATTACCAAATGCAATAACTAAACAAGATCATCTCGTCAAATGAAGTACGATGTTATGTATATAATGTATTTCAATGCTAACTCATATGAATTAAAAATAATCATAAATGTAATCATTTTTAAAATAATATTATGTCTATATATTTTTTATTTGATTTATTATCTAAGATAAATATATCTAATACAATATAATTTTAATTATCATTTTTCAAGAATACAACTAAATAATTTTACTAAAAAATATTATTGTAGTGGAGACACTATCAATTTAGTTAATATATTTAAAGTAACAACCAAAATATTAAAATGGAAAGTGATATGCCATGAGAATACAAGTATTTTGGTGTAGAAAAATGTAATGATTTAATAGGAACTCTATTTATAGTGTGCCAAAATTATCCATGGCTTTGACCCATAAGAATTGAGAAACATTTGTAAAATACAACATTGTTCTAGTTATTTCAATAATAGTTCAATTTTTATTTTTACCAATATCATTTTTCCATGTGGAATAGGGATTTGTTAATTCATTTTTTAATACTAAAACTAATGTAAAAATAATCAAATTATTTACTAATATATTCACCATCATTATCAGATTTTTTGTGAAAGGGGTTAGTATGTTGATTACCGCATAAGCATCCCTCACAAGTTTCATGATGAGAAGAGATAGAAGGAAGACGGACAACAAAATTATGAGAATATAGATCATGTAAAAATCCAAAATTAATATGTCATAATATTTTATGCCATAATTGATATTTATTCTTACTAGCGATAAAAGATAACATGTAGAAGCAAAGAAAATATATCAACCATTCTTTTCAACACCTTCAATAATTAAAGAACCAAATTGAGTTCTAATGGACTAGTTTTATTTAATTAAGGTTAAAATTAAATTATCATTCATAAGTTGAGAACAAGATTAAAAAAAATTCTTAAGCTTAGGTACATAAAAAATATCATTAATAATAATATTTGTAAATTTTACCTTTCCTTGCTTAGTTGCTTCTAAAAAATTAATTGTCTCTTAAGTAAATATTTTCAAAAATATATATAGTATCAAATAAAATGTTAGATAATAAATTCATATGGTGTGATGTACTACTATATAAAATCCATTCATTCTTATTAGAAGTAAATAATGTAGCATATAAAAATATAACATTAGAATTTTATTCTTGATTGTTGTTTTGATTAGGGTTTTGATTCTTCTAATTTTTTTGATTAGATTTCTTCCATTTGTTATTTTTAGAATATTTATTGTCAAATCTATCTTTATTTTTATAATAATTTTATCTTCTATGACCAAATTTACCACATATATTGCAATTCTCATTAAACTTAGGTTTATGATTCTTATTACTAGATTTTTTGTTTTCATTTTTGTCATAAGTAGAATTAGTGTTAAATTTATGGTTTATATTGTTATTAGAAACAAGTTTGAAAGAAATAAGTTCCTGAGTGTAATGATATTTAGAATTAAAATTATACATCACTTGATCTTCTTGAATCGGAAGAGCTGACAGGGTAGTGAGGTCAAGGATATATTGCTTTGTTTGGTACATTGTATTCAAATTGAAATAAAATTTAAAAATTTAATGAAAATTTAGTTGAATAATAAAATACAAAGTATTGTATTGAACATGATTATAGTCACATACATCTAACTGAACTTTAATATTTTTAATTTTATCAAGAACTTTAACAAGTTTTTCATCACCTTTCATAGGTGTAGTTAATAGTTCAAGAATAAACTTAATTATCTTAGAGAGATGAATATCTTAATTAATGGACTCAAGGAGTTTACAAGAATCACTATGAGACTCCTTATTTTCAATATGGATTATGAAATCATCCTTAACACTATGTATGATAATCGACATAGCTTCCTACAATTTATGTTGAAATACATTGGTAAGATTCCGTGTACCATGTCATCCTAACATGGATTTTTAGTCTTGATGACTATATTCCATAATTTTTGAGTAATAAATTTGGATTTAACACAAATTTTTCATATATTATAATTTTAACCATTAAATATTTGATATTTATCTAGTACAAAGTTAGGCAAAACCATAACTTCCCTTTAAGAATGACAATATAATACTAGATAAAGCTTATAAAAGAACCTTTTTTAATATAATTTTATATTATATTTGAAACTAAAGTAAATTCCAAGTGTAAACAAGTAATATTTGTTCAAAAATGTGTTAAACAAAGCAAAAAATATGTGAAAGATTGCAATAAAATAGGGTATCATAAATGTCACACATAGAACAACTATCTAAACACCATGATAAAAAAGCATAAAAACCTATAATATGAGTTAAAAAACATAAAATATACTAGATAAATGCATCCATAAGGTTCCAAAACCTATAAAATGATTAGTCACATGACTATGCTTGACAAAACAATCACTAGGTTAAATGTTATTGTTGACTATTTTGACCAAAATCAAAATAGGTCAACCCCCTATAGTTGAAAACTTGACATAAGGGTTTATTAGAGTCTTATAGAGTGTAAAATTGTCCTAGTGATGTTATTTGACATATCTCTATCCTTGGTCATATTCACTTTAGTCCTTTATGTCATTTCATGTCACTTAAGGTCATTTTTAGGCCATTTAATAGACTTATACGAGTTTTCCATGAAATTAAAAGGTGTCATAGTGTACTTAAATATGTATTATGTTAGTTTTCAGTTATATAACTAAAAAATTGTAGGTTTATACATCAGAACAAGAAAATAGTTGAAAAATGAGGAAGTTTAGGTAGTTTTACAATTTGTACAAGAGTGTGGCACATGTGGTAGGATTATATTGTGTCCCATCAATTCCCCTAAACTCACTTCTACACTTGGTCAGATTTTAAACACCTTAAAATGGAATAAATCCATTCCATTATTCTATCTTTCTCCTAGGTAGATAGAAATAGTCAATCAGTTTTTTGATGGTACAACTAGCAAGAGAGGAACAAGGTTGAATGATTCTGAGGGATGTTAGTAATATTTTTCTACTTCCATTTCTTGTTAGGAGTTCAAATATTGGTTGTATTTAATTTATAAACTAATGATAATAAGTTTGTTACTATATTTTTCCTACTTATCCCCATCACCTCAAGGTTTCTCTTTTGTTTGGATTGGTCTACACAAACCAGTTGGTGAAACTATTCCTAGAGAGTGTGATCACACTTAACTCATGGTTTCCAAAATTGTTTAAATGTTTGGAATTTAAAGGTTGAGAAAAACATCTCATTTTTCTAGTTGAGGTTACCACTAGATTTGCACAGTCAATGTTTCATTTATTATAGATTCACCCTTCTTGTAGTGGATTCAGAACATAGGTGGAATGTGTTTACACACTCACATTTTATGATGGTTGATTTTCCTTTGGAATTATTGGTCTCAAATTATTCTATGTGAAATAAGGATACCAGTATACACACATAATTAGCTTCTCCACAATTATCATTAATAATCAAGTCAACTTGAGCATTAACTAGTCATGATGATGGTACATGGATGTTTAAACATGTTAGGAAGAACCCCCAAGAAGTAAGTAATGAGATGGGGCTACTCAAAGGTGAGAATATTCTTGTTGAACCCCAATTTAATGCACATTATCTATATCCTACATGTTCATCTGTAAGTAGTTTCTAACATGATCTAAGTGCAAGCTACAAGGGTGTGAGAGATTAGAATGCAAGTGTTTGAGCTTTTTTGAGAGATTCATCAAGTCTAAGAACATAGAGAGCACTATAGCATCAATGGCAGAGTCATAAGGTGGTAAATAGAATTAAACCCATGCTCATAAATCAAGAAAGTTGATAAATGGATTCTTTACCTTAAACTCTTCAAAATAGGGATTCTATCCTATTTTTTACCCTCTCATGGTGGAGTATCTCAAAGTATAAATTGGTCTAGTGGTTTTCATCATGCAGTCCAAGCATAGGGACAATGATTTGATAAGAGAGATTGGTTGTTTGGTTATGTAAGTAGAGTGTAAGTAGGTCTTCATATCAATCATTCTCTCATTGTAAAATTTCAATATACTCTATACTAGTTTGAATTCAAATGGCCTTACATCACCATGAGACCTAATGGAAGTATAACCTTTAAGCCAAGTGATGTAATTTGATGATAGATGAGGTTGGGGACCCAAGGATAAATTAGATAAATTGAGAATTATTTATGCATATATCTCCACCTACAAGGGTCCCTTTATTATCAAAATGACCACCTACAATCTGACTATAGGCAACTTCAAGTTGATGATAAGAAACTAGAGATTGGAAACCATGTAGACATAGACACTTACCAAGTGCAAGTAATCTAAGGACTTCAAATAGATATTATGAATTGAAATATGAGATTCAAGGGTTGAAACACTACCTATAGGGGTCCTTTTCACTCTCATAATGATCACCTACTATTTGACTATAGTATGATAATGAATTATAAGCATGACAGTCTAGATGTTAAGCACCAATCCTAATACATTATATGAATGAGCCTAAGCAGGTCTGAGATGAGTTAAAATTCTTCTAGAATAAGCATGAGATACAAGCATATAACACTGATGGATACCTAAAGGGATCTCTTTTGCTTGAGATAAACACATGGTCACATAGTTTGCCAACAAGGCTTAGGCAAGTAAAGATAATGGCAAAGAGATGAAAGTTAGCAAATATTTTATAATGAATTTATCATGTTGAGACCACTATAATAGTGGTTATGACAATATCACATGGTGCTTATGATAAGTAAATATATCTAGGGTAACTTTCACACTCTCAACCCACAGTCAACTCAAAAGTCCTATACGGTCATTAATTTTGAAAGTTTATGTGGAAGTTTATGTTGATTTATGACTCTAAAGAGATGATCTAGATATGAATTTTTTTAAATATGGTCCCCATAACCTATTTGAGACCCTCATAATATTTATTTGATTGAGATAATAGGGTAAGTGCCCTTTATTCTATCTTAGATAGAGGGTACTCCCAAATAGACCACCCTACAGGTTTGACATGAAGTGATAAGGGGATGTGTTTAAAAGTGTTGTAACACTAAAAATAAAGTTTATGAAGTTACATTTAACATGAAAAATCATGAATTAGACATTTCAATCTTGAGAAACCACTTAGAGGTGGTTATGGGAAATTATGAACAGTCATGCCTATTAGGCATAAACTAAGCTTAAAGCCCTAATGGGGTCTAATCTCATTTATAACACCAATTAAACCTTAAAATGAATTGGATAAATTTTAAATTAAGGTATAAGGTTGTTTTAAACCATTTTATTGTAGAGAGATCACTTAAGTTAGTCATTTTTGGCTCAAACTTATCATAGGGTATGTAGAATACACTCCCAAGCTCAAAAGGATAATTTTAAAAGCTCACACTAGTATGGAAACTATGCATGAGACCCTAAGGATATAGGAATTATTGAAGAGGGTCTTAAACTTTCCCTTAGTTGTATTTGTTCATATATTAAACATTTGGTTTTTATGAACAATCCCTAAGGACTAAAACCACTAAAAACCCTCCAAACCCCTTGCTTTTGACACAATTGAAAAGAGATGGATAGAAGTGCATTAAAAAGGGAATGATTGATTAGGAAAGTTTATTTGAGTTTTAGATATCTCTCTTAGGCTCCATGACACATGATTTTTTTGAACCTTAATTGTATGGATAGGCATAAAATGGGGTTTTTGATCAGGATTTATGTGTTTTATAGGTACATAATAACTTTGAAGAGGGAGAATAATTTTGGGAGGTCAAGTGGGACTTTTCATAACCCCATATATCCATTTATTACTTTAGATAAGCACATAAACACCTTGGCTAAGTCATTCACTTCAAGTAGTCTGTGACAAATAATGGAAATGGAGAGTGACTACCAAGTGAGAGGATGATAAGTCTAATTAGGGGGATTTTAATGTCTGATTCATGAATTATAAGGTAAAGAGACTATCTAAAAGTTTCATAACACCCCCTACATGTATTTTATTGAATAATTGAATGTTATCTTGATGACAAATGTGAGGATAGACCTATAATGCTAGTGATGGTGACTATAGATGGTGAGAAAAAGTGTCCATAAGAAGACCAACAATTAGGAAAGCATTTGATGCATATTTAGTCTTTTGTATCACCCCTCCTTGATAATTCATATGTGTCAACTCTCCCTAGTCTAGTTTTGAGCTCTAAGAGAGGCCTAATGATGAAGGCAGTTTCAATAAGGTGGTTGAAGGGTCATACACCAATTTTGGGGAGTTTGATGCTTCTAAGGGATACTTGTCCAATAAGACCTTTTATTTTATGTTTCATACTCCATTCTCCTAAAAATTTAACTCTCTCTCTCTCAAATTGATACTTTTTCTTCTGAACTTTGAGCTTCATTATTTTCTCTCCTCTCGCACATTCTATAAATGCAAGCCATTTTAGCTCTTGTATAAAAATTACACACCTGGTATGGTAAATCCCTGCTAGTTTGATGTTTTAATTTACCTTTGAATAATATTTTCAATCTGGTTTTGATTTTAAAAACATATTATCTAAGTGTGTGAAGTGATGTATGGTGAATTCTAGTGGTAAACATCTATCCTTGCCTTCTCTTTGTCCTTTCAAGTTTGGTTCAAGTAGTTCTCACTCTAATAGGTCATATAGAGTATATCTAGTGTGTTTTAATACCTTCAAGTGTACAAGTATTTTTAGTGTCTAAAATATGACCTTTGGTCCACTTACCTTGAGTATTTTCATGCATATCACCTCTATATTCTATATACTAATGTTAGAGTATTCTAAAAATTTGAAGCTAGTATTGTAGGTCATGTCTCTTAGTACAAGAGTATGATAGCATAATGGATATCTTTATTGTGTATCACCCCCTTATATTATCTTAATATCATGTATAATGCTACCTCTTTTCATCTAGGCAATTAGGTAGTCTAGGTGATAAGCACTTAAGGATCAATCTAAGGAGCTAGCCCTTAAAACTAGAGGTCTACCTCTACTATAGGAAACCCATAGGCCTAGAGGTATTACAAGTTTTATAAATCCTAGATTAGGCTTGAAAAACCTCCTCTAGGGTGAAATATTTGGTGATAATAGTTACAAAATAAAACAACACTAGATACAGGTTTACACATGAGAAGTTTGGCATGCAAACCAAAAAATGAAATTAAAAATTAATTAAATTTGAAAAAATAATGATTAATTAAAAAATATATTAAAAGAGATGTTTTTATGGTTTTTGAACATAAAACCACCCTACTTACAATTATTATGAAAATTATAATAACCAACTCATATACTCTAAAGCTTTGGAATAATAAATGCACAAATATATATGAACCTTATTATTATATATATGAACCTTATATATATGTGAATTTATATGTATATAGCATGTAAATTGAAATATAAATCATGTTAGAGGTTTTTCAATGATTTATCCAAGGTGACCAATGATGGTGATGAGGTGTCATGTGTGCTAGATTGATAATGACAAAGTGTGCTTCAATGAGCCTCAATGTTCTTGCATGATTCTTTAGTGTTTGACTAAGTGAGGCATTTGATGGATGATTCAATTAGTATGGACATATTTTAGAGACATTATGAGGTGTACATAGTTCTTATAATTAGTATATTAGTGAGTGTATATCATCTGGTATCTCATTATTTTCATCTAGACATTTTGGGTCTAGTGGTAGAAAATTTGAGTAGGTAGTTTGATGATGTCACCATTGGCATGTGTAGATGAGTAAGGGGGAGTTGGTCATATGTTTATGATGAAATTATTCCATAGTTTATATGCACTAAATTTTAGATCATTTACCTAATATCATTCAAAATAGTTGGGTGCAAAGTTGGGCTCTTGGGCATTTTGTCAGTGTTTTCCCATACTTAGCCAAATTTGTATGAGACAAGAAAGAGCCAAGTAAACAATTTGATGATGGAATATCTCAAACATGTGGATATTTTAGGAGAATTTTATCATATTTAATTGTTAAATTTTTTTCCTAGTTTATTTGTGCTAATTTTTAGGTTAAGCGCCAAAGCATGACAAAAGATATGCATGTTCAAAGTTGGCCTTCTAGACAAGTTTTTAACATAGTTGGCTCTATGGTAGAAAAATCTAAGTGAGCAGATTAATGGTCTTATATCTCACATGTGTAAAGGTTTTAGGATATAATTTATACATGGTTTTATTCCTATTTAAATTAATAACATATGGTGTAAATTATAGGACATGATATTGATCGAGGCAAAAGATATGACTGTGCAAAGTTGGCCTTCCAAGCGTATTTTAATGGTCCCCATACTTGGTCTATTTTGCATGAATTTAAAGATTAGGATAAAATAGAGATAAAATTTTTCATGCAATTTAATACATATATATAAATGGTGCATATTAAATTCAATATTTCAAAGTGTTTGATTCTTAAACTAAGTAAAGATCGAACTCCTTACAAAAAGATCAATAAAGTGTGTTTATTCCAAGATGTCAGGATGCTGCAAGATGATTACAAGTGTTTGAGGTTTAAATATAATAAAAGGTATATGATAAGGATCTAATAGTGAGTAATTATTCATAAATATTGATCAAATTATGCATGTTGCATAATAAAGACCTAGATAATCCACAGAGATTGATGGTTTGCATTGAGTTAATATTGCAAGATTTCACGAGATGAGGTCAATTGTTAGATGTTTAAAGTTTGGTAATTGGTAAAATATGTTTTAAATATATAAAAATATTAATTATTTTTTATTTATTTTATTATTGAGGACATGAGATGTAATCAAAGTGGTCAATGATTAACTATAACCGTTTGAATTCAAATATTTGAATTTAACAAAGGAAAGACCAGTGTCTAGTTTCTGGGCCATAGCTTTCAATCTGTGTATAATTTTCTCATAATGTAAAAATTGAATTTTTATATGACTCTAAGGTGCATATATAAATATAAATTCAAAAAAATTAAAGTGTGTACAGTCATAGTTATGAAGGTTCAAAGTTAACTATGTGTTTATGCTTGTTCTACAAGTGACCTAAGAAGGATAATTGAGCTTGTGTTGATGTTGTTTCAATGTCTCATAATGTGTTTACTATTGGATAGTGTTGTATACTCCATGAGATTATTTTTTTGGTCTTTGGAGGTTTGACCAATTGATATTCTACATGAACAAAGGCTAAGACGTTGACTATGTTCCTGAAGGCTACTAGAAGATTAAGTGACCATCTTACAAAGGCAAGTTGAAGGTGTTCTGAGTTGATTTAATGAATAAAATGAGAATGAAGGTGTTATATAATTATCTAATGCTTATGATAAGTCATTATTTTTCATTGTATGTACCTGATCAAATATGGAGAGTCAAAATAGATTAATTGTATTTTGATAGTATATGACCAGTTTGAATGGGCATTTTGAGTATGTTATTTTGAGTGATTAGAGCCTATGTTGAAGTGTCTAAAGAACATGGATATGTTTTTGAGATCCAAAATATTTAATCCATGTTATCTAATCATATGTCTATGTTTAATATTTGAGTGTTTGGTTCAGTAGTTTGAGACTGCATTTTCTATGTTTGAAGACCTAAAGGAGAAAGGTGACCTAATTGGTAGGTTCAAGTATGGAGTTGGTGTTCCAGGTGGCATGTACCTATGTGGGTGTGACTAAGGAGACATAAAGAGTGGACATATGTATTTTAAAGTGGTAGATTTTCTTGATGAAGTGTTATATGGGTGAATAGGTCTCTATGAGACCTATAAAAGCTACAAGGGCCTTATTGAAAGGTGTAGCTACTTAAGGGTGACCCATGGATGTTATGGATGACCTATGAGGGTGTAGTTGAACCATGTATTTGTGTTTTATATTCCTTAAGGGTTAAGGTAAGTCTAATTTCTGACCATGAAATTTTTAATCATGAATGCTCTATATATAGTGAAACTAAAGGAGATGGTTTCTAGGCATGGGAGTGTGGAGTAAGCATTGAAGTGAATAAAAGAGGAGGCCAAGTGTGCCTGATGGATGGGTTGAGAAGAAAAGTAGATTGAGGATTGTGGGTATGACATGTAAGTCTTATTTATGATAATATAATAGCACTCTTGTAGGTTGAGTATGAGTTAATAGGTTTAGAGTGATCCAAAAGGATGTTTTGGATGTCTTAAGAATGAGTGAAGGATAGCTAGTGTTTGTGACAGCTTTGTGGCTGGTTTTAGAGGTAGTTCAGAGTGTGGACTATGTGTATGACCATTTTCTCATGTTTTTGATGTGATTATTGACTTGTTGTTGAGGATTGAAGAGTAATCCAAAAGGTGGCTTTGGATGCATTGAGTATGTAGAGTTGAAGAGAGGGGTTAGTTGGAATATGTAATGTGTCCTAATTGATCTTTGTGTGTTGGTTAAAGTATGTAATGTGCTTTGTCCAATAGAGAGTGTTGAGTGAAGGAAATGAGTGATAATCAGAGTTCCATCATCAAGTGTTGAAGACATCAATTTAAAGGTGGAGTTATTCTTAGGTGTTGTTATGGCAACTCAACATCTAAGGGGGTTTTTTCCTCTTTACAAGGTGAAACTCGCTAAAGATCTAGTTGTTATGGTAGCTCAGCTAGATAGGTACATTAACTCTTTGTGGGATTACAATCTCACTAAAATTAAGAATGGTAGTTATTTAATCATTACCTTGTTGGTCTAAATTAGTTCTTGTTATTATAGAATAGTAGTTTGATTGCATGTTATAGTGGGTTTTATTCCCCAAGAGGGCTTCCCATGTATGTCATGTATTAAGTGCTTGATCTTGCATTATCTATCTTGTTAATTTCTATGAATGATGTGTATGCTTCATGAATGATTGTGATAATTTATTAAGAGTTTGAAAGGGTTTAGAAATTGAAGTTGGATTATATGGGCTCACTAATTCAGCCCCCTCTTAGTGATTGTACCTATGATAATTAGTATTAGAGTATGTCCTTTAGAGGAATATTATAGCTTAAAGGAGATTTTGAGTGGTACAAAGATGGATAAATAGTTGAAGAAAGAGAATTAATAGTGAAAGGCTGTGATCAAGGCTCTTAAAACGTAGATATGTACTTTGAAGAAGGACTCTAAAGAGGATGAGAATGTTATAAATGATGTCAAGGTTCAACTAATAGATACCAAGACATGTTTAAGTTAAAAAGAGAAGGACATCATACATGTTGAATAAATTATCCATGAAAACAAAAAATATGATAGTGAGGAACAAGAATTTGATCTAGAAGTTGAGCTCATGGTTGCACTTGGTGAACTAAAGGAGCAAAATAAGAGGAATCTTAAGATGGGAAATATGATCAAATGTCTTGAAGCACAAGTTAATTCTCTTGAGGGAAGTTTATTTAGATTGTCTAATAAATAAGAAAAGAAGAATCAAGAGTAGATCAAGTTTATTGAAGTACAATCATATAGATTGAAAGTCATGGCCAACAAGGCCAAAGAGGATGAAGAGAAGATCAATATTCTTAAGGATCAGTTAAGGACTACAAATTCAAATCTAAAAGCAACAGAAGAGGAGTACACTTTGCTAAAAACTAAGATGGAGTCATTAAAGACTAAGCATGATAAATTTGTTTTCAAGATAAGCAAGCTTGAAGAATATCAAAAGAAGTTAGATCAGGTCAAGAGTAATGTAATAAAGTATGCTAGTTCTTGTAATGGCCATTATCATTTTTGCTATCAATATGGTCATAGGGAAAGAGATTGTAGAAATATGAGATCTAAGATTGAGTTCACATGGAGCCTTAGAAGAATGAGCAATTAGGATTGAAAAATACATAACTCAGATCAGTCAAGAGGTATTTTGAATGATATTGTTTGTTATATTTACAATAGAGTAGGACATATTGCCAAAATTTTCAATAATAGTTTGAAGATGCACTCAAGTTTTGATAGAAAGAAAGATGCTCCTAAAATTCACTTAATGATGTTGAGACCAAATACTATGAAGGATAATAATGATCAAGGTGAACTTCCTTCTACAGTAAAGAAGGAATCAGGTATGAAGTAGATACAAAATTTATCTTTTATCCAGATAGAAAAGGAAGATCACAACCATCAAGTAAAAGGTATGCATGATCTTGTTTATTTTAGATGTCATAGAATTGGTCACATTTTTAGGTATTGAAAGAACATGTTTAATGTGTTCTCAAATAAAAATAAGGTGTATGGATCTTCTAGTGTGCAAATAAGTGGTCACATATGGGTATAGAAACCTAAGCCTATCAGGGGAGATCAGATTGAGACCAAAGATGGTTTGTTTGCCATGATAGACATGAAGGGAAGACAAGAGTTTATGTTGTCTACTTTTACTGACAAATCTAAATAAAATAATGATGTCAAGCATCCTTTTAAATTCAAGTAGGACTACAAGTCAAAAAAAGATATGGAGATATTGGAGTCTCCAAAGTTTTGGTACTTTTAGTCTCACTATATCAAAGGAGTGTCTTTATCTAAGCTTCAAAGAGACACTTTGCAGAAAGAATAAGCATGGTAGATGTTGGTTGCGTCTTGTTTGTTGTTTTATAACAAGAGAGGTCATGAGAAGATGTGTTGGCTTACTATGAAGGACTTTTTTTTTATCATACTTGTGTGTCAAGTTGATCTTAGTTTTTGAAGTACTAGCCCAAAAGATGAAAGGTAGTGACTTAAGGAATTGATTTCTATAAACCTTAAGGTGTGTGTACATGATGTTAATGACTTAATTTTGGTATATAGAGCTAATTTAACATTAGGTGGAGAATATCCAATGTTTTCATTAGTTGGTGTCATGATTTTAATGCATGGTTGAGCTCAATTTAGTGTTCTTTGTCATGAAAGAATGTTGGTAGTTTGTGCAAGGTTTGCAAGTAAGGAATGGAAGTTTTATAGGTGTTTGATCAAGGATGATGAGGTGTCAAGATTTTATATTGATTATAAAGGTATTTTTATCTCATTCATGTGTGGTTAAGGTGTGTTCAGGTTTTTTGGTACTAAAAGTAGGAACTTGTCAATTTATGTTACTCAAACTGATTAATCAAATATTGAAAGACTATAAGACAATGTTAATATGGAGGATGAGGATAATGTGTTGTCATATATTTGATATCATGAAGAATGTCTTTGATTTATATACATGACAAGTTGTGTATGTCATAGAGTTATGAGGATCTAATTTAGTCAGTTTGAATGGCTTGAGGAGCTATGCATGATGTGAGGGGGAGCATGTGTGAGATGCTTTAGTCATGTTGAAGATGTTGTGATGTCTACTATAGATGAGAACTCAATCAGGTTGAGGTGATGAATTTATCAAACAAATTTAGGTGATTTAACTATGTATTTAATCCTCATGCATGAACAAAGGGGGAGCTTTGTAATTATTTAGGTTGTAGGATCATAGGATTGTGTAGTTGAATTTGAGAGAGAAGGTATGGAGGCAATTGTATTGATTCATCATTGTTGAAAATGGTCTGAATATGTTCCAAGAAAAGGTAACTAAGATCAAGTGACTTAGGTGGAGTCCCTATTAATGTTTTCAAGGTATGTTCATGCATTTTCTATTGTTCATGAATACTTTATCTTCATAGAAGCTTTGTATGATCAGAAGAGTGCAGTCATGGAGCATGTTTGATAAGCTTAAGGTGAGAAGAAGTTTGATCAATGTTAAGGTGAGTCTATATGATCTCTCAGAGATGGTCTCTTCTTATTATTTTTCCTTGATGTCTTTTCAGGTCTATAAGATTAGAATTTGAGCCCACTTTGTCATTGTGTCAAAGGGGGAGAAAGAACCTGAAGAGAGAAATAGAGTATGAGCATAATCTTTATATTAGTGTTTGACTTTAATGAAAAAGGGGGATAATTTTATAGGTTTGTCAATGATGCATCCAAGGTGTCCAAGGATGGTGATGAGGTGTCATGTGTGCTAGATTTACAATGACAAAGTGTGTTTCAATGATCCTCAGTGTTCTTGCATGATTCTTCAATGTTTGACTAAGTGATGAATTTGATGGATGATTTAGTTGGTATGTACATATTAAAAATACCATATGGTGTTTAAATAGTTATTATAATGATTATTTAAGTGAGTGGATCTCATCAGATAGCTCATTATTTTTATCTAAACATTTTGGGTTTAGTGGTAGAAAATCTGAGTAAGTAGTTTGATGACATCACCATTGCCACATGTGGATGAGTTAGGGGGAATTTGGTCATATGATTATGATCAAATTAGTCCCTATTTTATATGTTATAAATTTTAAATCATTATCCTAAGTGTAATCAAATATATTTGGGTGCAAATTTGAGTTCTTGGGCATTTTGACAGTGTTTTCCCATAGCCAAATTTGCATGAGACAAGAAAGAGTCAAGTA
>JARHVA010000404.1:3067500-3075000 GCA_037957365.1 Torreya grandis
TATTGCTAAGAATTACTCTCTTGAATTTAGTTATGTGATTATGCTAAGTTAACATAGATTCTTGTATATTGTTAACTTAGAATAATATTTGACTTTAACAATATAATATTATTTCCTTGATTTAATTATATGATATTTTTGTTAGATCAAATTTACTTAATAATTATTATTATGAGTAAATATTTACTCAGTCATATACATAGTGTTACTTAGAAGCATACATATTATGTCTGATAAGTAACACAGAACATTTTTTTGATAGTATTAATGAAAAGGTAATCTTTTGATTTGGTCATGTACTCATGATAGTTAATAATGAGTAATAGATACCTAGACACATACATATGTTTACTTAATGCAGAAACATATAGATTTTGTTTGATAAAGTAAATTAGTAAAATGATTATCATTAATGCATTTGAATATATACTTGTAAATTTATTTACATATAAAAGATGTATAGACATGGATATTTATTATTTGTTTAATATATGCATGAACTATTCAATTACAGTAGTTGTTGGTGCATATGGAAACAAACTAAAATCCCCTCCTCTAAAATACATTTTAGACATACCTAGTTGCATATAAAGGTATGTATACTGTATGTATTAAATTTTAAAAGTATTACTTTCATTCTTTCTTTTAATAGTAAATGTTTCATAGAATGAGGAATAATTATAAGTTGATATATTTATCTCATTTAATGAATATGTTTCGTAGACATGTATAGAATTTATGATTGGTTTATTTTATTACAAAGAATACATGTAATGAAATTAAATTGAAATTCTCAAAAATGAATTGATCTCGCCTTGACTTTGAAACTATGTTAGATTACTGTAATGAATAAAAAGAATTAATTTATTATAGTATTCTACTACATTTTATGTTGTATAAACCATGACAGAGGCATGCATGATTGTTAATTTTTATCTCTTTGGATTGCATGTGCTTTCATTCTCTTTTTTGATAGCTGAACTTATTGTGACTATCCCATGGCATACACAACATAAATTTATAATGGTTCCTTAAGTGGAACATTTTATTTGGGTTCCACTCAACTTGAAACTCGACTGAATTTTTGTTTTGTGAATTTGATTGTATGGAAATTATCTACTGTTCATATATTTACAAATCATTTAATTAATTATGAATTTTTGAATACAAGCTTAGTTTATACTTGTTCAAATCTAGAATATGATATTTTATTATGCTTACTCATAATGAAATATATTCTCTTGGATGGTAATGGAAATTATTATATTAAGAGAAATACTCCTTTAATAACATCCTTTCCTTATGAATGATTAGGTGATTAATTAATAATTGAATGGATACTTTTGGATGTATTATACTCTCTTGTATTATTGTATTACATTGGCTATGTCAATATAAAGTCATTACATGGATTCAGTTATAGGCTACCATAAAGGTTATTTAATGAATGACGATATTAATCATAAATATATCACTACTCATTTATTATATTAATTTAATTCATGATTATTAATTGAGTGTTGTGTAAGGAAATGGATGTGAGATGATTACAACTTTGGTTGGTTTCACTGTGAAGCCTTAAATTTTAAATTTGTTCTTGTTTTGTTCTCTTTTATGAAATAGTGTTTTTATTACATATAAAATCTACATGTGTTGAATTGATTTCTATCTATTGTTATAATTTAATCTTTGAAATTATGTTTTATTATGAGATTATATCAATAAAGTAACTTGCACTTTTAATGTAAACTTGTTTTTACTTAAACAATAACCTAGGATGTTATATTTATCCTCCTCAATTAGATTGATCCTAAGAATTTAACCATCTTCAAGCAGAACTAAAACCCACTAAGGAGAGTGAGATGCTTGCTTAGGGTTAAGGACCTAAAAATAGCCTTATGTAGAAGAACAAGTGCCACATATGGTGCTTGGGTCCTATCCATGTATGTGTACATCAATACACCCCAAACCCCATAAACATACATGAAGGTAACATGCTTCTCCATAACACCCTTTGTATTTAGTAACCTCTAGCTAATTACCTCAATTCACCTCTTTTAGTTTTGGTTGTACATATGCAAGTATGATAAACAATTATCACTTGCATAAGCAAGTGAGGTTTTGGGTTTGAAATGCATCTAAAATTGTACTCTAATATACAATTCCATTTTTTGAGTTGTTTCATCTAGCATTAGAGTATTTTTTTGCTTTACATAACTTTGAAAATGAATATTTTATTCTTCAAACTCTGTAATCTACTGAGTTATCACTTTGTAATTCTTAGGATGGTTAGAATGTGATCAAGTAAATAAAACATCCATGGTAACCTATGCAATATTAACCCAATTAAGGTAAAAGGTAGAGGATGAGGAAGGGGTTGTCATGGATACATCCCCATTCGTAACCAAAAATATCTACCCGTAAATAATTTTAAAAATAATACCAAGGTCCCAAATGCTAATGCAATCGGAGGGAATCTAATTGACAAGCATGAGGAGATCCTCAGTGGATTTTGATAGCCTTTAACACTTTACAAGGAAATATTGACAAACAAGAGTAAACACTGAACAATCCTGAAGGGGTATCCTAAGAGGAAGTACCCAGATTGAAAATGGGGCAAATAAAAGGACCTATGATTCAAGAACTAATTTTGACCATAGTTGACCCAATCATCAATGAATTGAAGAAGATTCCACTACCTACCTTTTGAAGCATGGAATCAAGTGATGTAGTTGATGCATGGCTGGTATAATTACAAAAATATTTCAACCTACATAACATGTCATAAAATGTGAAAGCTAGGGTGGAAACCTATTAGCTGGTTGGTCTTGCAACTTTGTGGTGGAAACACCTTTATGCCATTGAAGGATATCATCTATTAAAACTTTCCTAATTAGTTTTTGAGACTAAGTTTTATAAAAGATACCTAAATTACAACAATAAAGAGCATAAAATCACTTATTTCCAGCTTCTAAAGCAAGAAAACATGTCTATTATTGAGTATGAGAACAAGTTCTTAAATATACTACGTCATGTAAACTATATGCATGATAAAAAAACCAAGATTAATAAGTTAAAACTTAGGCTCAAAGAAATATTGATGCATGACATCAATATGACAAACCCAAGGACTTTGGCAGTAGTGATTGAATCAGTCTACAGGGTTGAGGAAAAATAAAAGTCTTGCCAAAAGGTAAGATAGGAATTTATTTCTCCCATGAATAAGAATTTTCAAAAATCAGATCAAAACCACATATTTTTTGGTGGTAATAATAATTTTAACAAGTTTTCTAATTATAACAAAAAAATTAAGTCTTGTGGATCATCTAAATCTGGTTATTTCAAGAAGGAACAACATTAAAAGAACCAATGTGGACCTATCATGGGTGTTAATACTATTCTGATAGCATCTTATAGACCTATTGTTTGCTAGGAATGTGGTGATAACCACTATAAAAAGGACTATTCTAAACTAAAATCAAGCCAATCATTCAATCACAGGGTATATTTTGATGTTGATGATCAAAATGCTGACTTACAGGCCAATCTAATTGAAACCAGAGGTACAATAAATGGGTATCCCTTGACTATTTTAATTTATTTAGGTGAAACTAATTATTTTATCTCTTTTTATTTCTAATCAATGTAAAATTGATCTTGTATTGATAAGAGAAGGTTCAAAGGTTAAGTTTGATACTGACAAAAAGGTGCTTATCCTTGAATGCTTAGAATAAGCAAAACTTGATCTTGGTGTCTTCAAGACCAAGGTGAATCTATTTCTTACACCTTGAGGGTATTATGATCTCATCCTTGGGATGGATTGATTGCACGAACATCAAGCCATACTTGATTATGTGGGCTAAAGAGTGAAGTACATTAATGAACTTGGGAAACTTGTAAAATTGTAAGACATATAAGGGCATGAAAGATGTAAAACACTTTCAACCTTATAGCTAAAAAGGGATGTTAGAAAGGGATACAAGTTATACATAGTCCAACTATAGGAATTACCCAAGGAAAAGGAACTAGTTCACATAAATTTTCCTATTTTGAAGGAATTCATTGATGTTTTTCCTAAGAAACTATCTAGTTTACCACCTAAGTAGGAGTTTGATTTTTCCATTGATATAATGCCCAGATCTACCCTTTCTTCTAAAGCTTCCTACCACATGAATGTGGCTAATCTAAAAGAATTAAAGGTTTATATGTAAAAATTTTTAGATAGCAAAAGCATTTGAACAAGTGTGTCTCCTTTGGGTGCTCCAGTGGTCTTTGTGAAGAAGGATGGTATATTGAGGCTTTGCATTGATTACTGTTTGATTAATAAGGTAATAATTAAAAATTTATATCCTTTACCAAGGATAGATGACTTGTTTAACCACATAAAGGGTGATATAGTCTTTTAAAAGATTGATTTGAGATCAAGCTACTATCAGTTGAGAATAAAAGAAGAGGACATTCCTAAAACAACTTTTAAAAATCAATATGGATATTATGAGTTCATAGTTATACTATTTGCCTAACTAATGCCCCTATAGCCTTCATGAATCTTATGAAAAACATGTTTAGAGATTTCTTGGATAGATTTGCGATGTTTTTTCTTGATGACATTCTCATTTATTCTAAAAATGAGGCTTAAAATAATCATCACCTTTGTTTAGTATTGAAAAGACTAAGACAACATAAGTTATATGGGAAACTCTTAAAATGTGCATTTTATGAATATGAAATTCATTATGTAGGCCACTTTATTTCTAAGGCTGACATTGTTATGGATCTAGTGAAAATAAAACCCATACAAGATTGGCCTACTCTTACAAATGTGCATGAATTACATAAATTCATGGGCTTGGATAGTTATTGCTAATATTTTGTTGAAAACTTTTCCAACATAGACCATCATATTACCTCTTTGCAGTGCAAAGGAAATAAATTTGTATGTACACCTTAGTGTGAGGAGGCTTTTACCAAGCTAAAAGTGTTGTTAATAACAACACCTATTCTTATCATTCTGATCCTAAATGGTAATTTTGAAGTTTGATTTGATGCTTCTAAGGAAGTATATAGAGGAATATTGACCCAAGATGGTAAGGTTATGGCTTAAGAGTCACGAAAACTAAAGGACCATGAAAAAAATTATCCTATGCATGACATGGAGCTTACTACTATTGTCCATGTGCTTAAACAATGGAAATATTTTCTACTATAAAATATTTTAAAGGTTAAATTTGATCACTACACCTTGAGTATTTATTCTCTCAAAATGATTTAAATGCATGCCAACATAGGCTGCTAGAATTTTTGAGTAATTTTGACATAGACATGTCATATGTTAAAGGCAAAGAGAATCGTGTGGCTGATGCACTTAGTAGATGCACGTACCTTGTTACCTTATCAATTTTACAAGTAAATTTTAGAAGTGTTATTTTGGAACAACTTGATGATGAATTCTACCATGATGTAAGAGCAAGTTTGGTTGATGAGCCTGCAATAAAAAGATTTACCAATTTTTTATTGAAATAGATGGCCTTGTAAGGTATAAAAATAAAATTTATGTACCCATTTTGGGTGAATTAATAAATTATATGTTAAAATATGTGCATAAATCACCTTATTATTCTCATCCAAGTGTCACAAATATGATACATGAGCTAAAAATGATCTATTTTTGGCCTAAAATGAAGCATGATGTCATTGATTTTATGACAAAATGCCTAGAATATCAACGGGTTAAAGTTGAGCATTACCATCCAGGAGGGATGATACACCCTCATGATATTCTAAGATAAAATTGGGTTGTAATCTCACTTGATTTTATTATGGGGATGCATAAATCATGAAGCAAGCAAAATACTATTCTTGTGGTAATTTATAAAGTCACTAAAGTCTACCACTTCATTGCTAGAAATTTGATGGATGATGATTTTATGTTTATGGAACATTTAATAAAAGAAGTGGTTAGACTTCATGGCATACCTAAAGTGATTATTTTATACCATGACAAATTATTTACCTCAAGATTTGGGCATACTTTGACTGCAGCCTTTGGAACATGATTGAATTTCAATTCTTCATATAATCCAAAAATGGATGGTCAAACTAAAAGGCTCAACCAAGTGGCCGAGGACATGATGTGTATGTACATCATGGATCAACAAACTAAATAGGAAGATTATCTTCATTTAGTTGAATTTGAATACAATGATTCTTACCATTCTATAATAAAGATGGTTCCATTTGAAGCTCTATATGGATGTAAGTGTAGAAATCTTCTTGGTTGGGATAACTTGGAAAATAGAGTTGTTGTTGGACCTAATTTGTTTTTAGAATATGGAAAGTAAATGGAATTAATAAGTTATAATCTAGAAGTGACATTAGATTAGTAAAAGAGTTATGTTGATCAAAAGAGAACTCTATATGTAGTCAACATGGGTGGAAATTTTTTTGTATGTGTTAGATAGCAGAAAAGTTCTATAAATTTTGGTAAAGCTTCCAAGATAGCTCCATGTTTTATTGGGCCCTTCAACATTGTGGAGAATATTAGTTATGTTGATTATTAGTTGGCTCTTCCTCCTTCTCTATCAAGGATTCATAATGTATTTCATGTTGCTTTGCTAATAAAATATGTACCTGATCCATATCATATTTTGAATTGGACTCATTTACTGGTAATAGAAAAGGAAAAGATCCAATTAGAACTAGTGAGAATCCTAGACCATCATAGTTTTAATCTATGAAATAGAGAGATACATAAGATTTTAGTGCAATTGGACACACTCAATAAAATAAGCACGACTTGGGAAGATGCACATATTTTCAGACAACATTATGCATGGTTGTTGACTAGTCACTAAGATGGCTCCCTTTCAAGGGAAAGGATGTTATGACCCTACCTTTTAAAACATTATTATTGTTGATGTATAAATGAATGTTGTTTGATTTTCTTAAGTGGATTATATAGTTGAATTTGATGCAGTGGTATTTTGACTGCATGATCAATGATTGGGCATGTTTTATTTCATCACTTAATGATTTTATAGATTATTACTATAGTTAATATTTTATTATAGTTTTATAATTATTTATCAATTATTTGAAATTGTATTGTTGATGTAATTTTATAGTTACAAGTACCATATTATGAGCAAGGTAGATGTTGGCAGTGGTATATTGGATACCAGAGTGAATTTTAAACAGTTAGATAAGTCTAACAGGTATTCATGATTTTTATTTGTATTCCCCATCATTATACATCTTGATTTATTCATTAATTATATCATTGTCATAACATTTGTACTTGTTGCATTTCATTTGTGTACTATTTTTGTATTGTTGTGTTTGATTGTCACATGTTGACTTTGAGTCATTGTTTACTATTATTCTTTCTTGTGATCCACAATAATTTCTTTCCACCTCTACAAATAACTCTACTCAACTGGTCCTTTTGTGTGAACTCTGTTTGACCCTACATACTTGCTTGGAATTTACTTGCTCATTTGG
>JARHVA010000404.1:3082500-3197500 GCA_037957365.1 Torreya grandis
TTATAGTATTCTACTTCATTTTATGTTGTATAAACCATGATGGAGGCATGCATGCTTTGTGATTTTTATCTCTTTGAATTGCATGTGCTTTCATTCCTTTTTTTGATAGATGAACTTATTTCATTGCTTCCCTATGGCATGCCCAACATAAATTTGTAAAATTTCCTTAAGTGAAACATTTTATTTAGGTTCCACTCAACTTGAAACTTGGTTAAATTTCTATTGTGTGCATTTGATTGTATGGAAATCATCTGCTATTCATATAATTACAAATCATTTAATTCATTATGATATATTAAATACAAATCTTAGTTTATAATTTTTCAAATCTAAAATATGATAGTTTATTATGCATAATCATAATGAAATATATTCCCTTAGATGGTAATGGAAATTATTATATTAAGAGAATTGCTTCTTTAATAACCTCCTTTCCTTATGAATGATTAGGTGATTAATGAATAATTGAATGGATACTTTTAGTTGTATTATACTCTCTTTATCTTATTGTATCACATTGGTTATGCCAATATAAAGTCATTACATGAATTCTTTTATAGGATTCCATAAAAGTTATTTAATAAATAACGATGTTGATCATAAATATATCACTATTCATTTATTCCAATAATGTCATTCATGATTATTATTTGAGTGTTATTTAAGGAAATGGTGCAATGATATTTAGGATATGAGGTGATTACAACCTCAGCTTGTAGCACTATGAATCCCTAAATTTCAAATCTATTCTTGTTGTGTTCTCTTTTATGAAACAATATTTCTACTGCATAAAAAAATTTGCTTGTGTTGAATTGATTTATGATTACTATTATAATTTATTCATTGAAATCATGCTTGATTATGAGATTAGATCCATAAATTAGCTTAGATTTTTAATGTAAACCTATTTTAACTTGAATGATAACCTAGGATGTTAGAGTTATCCTTCTTGGTTAAACTGATATGAATAACTTAACCATCTTCTAGTAGAACTGAAACTCATTGAGGAGAGTGAGGTATTTACCTAGGGTTAAGGACCTAAAAATGGTCCTCTATTAAAGTATGAGTGCCACATATGATGCTCAAGTCCTATCTGTGTATGCATACATTGATTCACCCTAAACCCCATAAACATCCATGAAGGTAATATGCTTCCATATAACACCCTTTGTATGTAGTTACCTCTATCTAATTACCTCAATTCACCTCTTTTGGTTTTGGTTGTGCATATGCGAGTGCATAAAATGATTATTGATAGCATTAGAAAGTGAGGTTTTGGGTCTAACACACATCCAAAAACATACTCTGATATATAATTCCATTTTTTGGGGGTTATTTCACTATGTTAGTGAAAAAAATAAGTTTCTTGTTGTTACTCTATATAATAGTTTAACATAACATGTAAACATTTTCATAAAAAATAGTCTAAATATGATTAGCAGTTTCTCATTTAGAGTGGGTGGCTTCCCACTACAAGAACTAATTCTTAGGATGAATTCATTTTCAATATAACTGATAATTATGATTATTTTACTAACATGATCATCTAAAAAATAAAAAAATAAATTTAACTTGATCATCCTTAGAATTATCAATAATTTTCCATGTGGAAATATGCAATTGATTCACATACTCATAATAGTTCAGACTTTTCCCATTTTTCAAAAAATTGTGATGCCACAAAATTTTGACACATGACAAGATGTGATTGGCTTTCATCCTTGCAGTGACCAAAAATTTATAGTGAATGTGAAGTCACAAAACTACTAAATCATGACATGTGGCATATCAAGATTACCTCACAACCCCTTAGGTTTAGCTATGTAGAGAGATGTGAGATTGTAATTTTTTTAATTTTTAGACAACTATGATGCCACAAAATCATGACATGTGGTGAGATGAGATTGGTTATGTAATTATTAGTGATCAATAATTTTCATAGTATTGTTTTACGTAATTAATAAAAATAAACATTAAATATTTAAATAATAAGACATATTTTAGTCCATAATTACATAGTCTTCTATTTTTAAATTACAATAAATTTGAATTATTTAAAATAATCTTATAGTTTATAATATTTTAAGCTTGTAATAATTTAATTATAACATTTAATATAAAATATTATAATTTACTATTATAGTAATTATTATAAAAATCTTGTTGTAAGAAAAGTCTAATAAAATTCAATTTATTTAAAACAATATTTATTATGGAAAGTTTACTCTTATAATATTTATACATAAGTAATTCTTACATTCAATATTAAATATTAAATTATAAAAAAATAAAAACAAGTCCAGAAAATATTATAAAAACCACTATAGTAATATTCATTATTTAAAATATTTTTAATATCTATTATTGTGGGAAACAAATATTAATACGAGGTATTTCCTATTAGTTAAGATTTTTTATGTATTAAATATAATTTTTAATAATATTTATTAACTTGTCGAACATATAAAAATTTAAAAAATTATACAACTATGACATATTTGAAATTTAAATATATCACCTTAATATTGTTTGTCCACTTATTTCAATATGACCCATAAATTTTATCGCTGACTATTTTAAAATTAAAAATTTTGTATTTTAATCTTAATGGAAATGGAAATTTAAGACAACACATTCAAATTTTTAAATCCCACCTTTTGAATCAAGCATTATTTTTTTTTTATGGGACACTACAATATCATTTTTTACAAACAAATCTGTAGGGTTTTGTTTTTCATTTTTTTGCAACTAGGAAAAAATGAGGCGGGGAAGAGAAGGAAATACATATATTTCAAACTACGTTCAAATTTTTACAAGGAAAAATCAATACCAATTAATATATGAATAGGGACATGAACAAGATCATGGTGATGCATAATCATTGCTAAAATCCAAAAAATAAGAGGATCAAGGGAATGAGATTCATAATACCAGTGAAAGGTCAAATAATTATACAAATGCATTTAATATAGAATGTTTATAGTGTCTACAACTTTTCCTAGCATGAGTCTTTCATATAAAAAAATATTATTTTTAAGCCATAGTCTATGATTCGTAGAGAATTTACTATCAACCACGTTAATACTTTCTATTCTTTTCTAAGTTTCATTTCTAGTATTTATAACTATTTTTTTTAATGCAACTCAAATTTATCATTCTATAGATTATTACTTATAGAAAACTTATTTATTGTGTGTTTTCTACTATTATAACTATTTTATTACAAATTTAAACAAACATTTTATTTTGTACATGTATCCTAATAACAAATTTACATGAACAATTTTTAACTTGTTTCTATGTCTTCATTTCCAATATTTAAGGATTGTAATGTATAGATGAATATATGCATTCTATATAATAATAGATTTTTAAAGATTTGTTCACTTCCTTGGAATTTCTTATCATATATTAGCTTTATTTAAACATATTGATTTTTTAGGCTGTAAAAAAATATTTGTAACATAGAATAGTTAATATATATTTTTATTTACATTTATGTCATTTTCATCTCAATGAACTTGATATACAAAATTCAAAAAATATTATTTCAAATGTCAATGTAAACATTTTTTTACCTTATCAGGATATGATTTAAAAATAATTAAATATTTTGTTTATTGAATATCATAATTTTTATATGAAAATAAATATGTAATTAATTTATTTTTTATTAAGACACTCAAATAGATTTATTAAAATGAATTTATTTTGAATTATAAAAAGCTTGCTAGTTGTTTTTTTATTTATTTACATGATCATCATTGATGAGATCTAGCATCCAAGTGGTATTAATGTACAAAATTATTTTATTCATAAAAAAGTTATTTATAGTGGGCCTTATATTTTAAATGTATCCAATGATCTTAGAAAATCTCTTTGAATGGGTGGCCCTATGTGCAAGGTTTTTTACAATCTCCGCTAAGACCTGTTAAAGCTTTATATCTTAGGCATTTTGCATTACTAAAATCTCATCTCAATCCATTGCTTTGGGTGGCCATCCACTAGTATGCCTCCACTCTAATTTATGTGGATCCTTGTGAATATAAGCATCTAAGGAAAGCTCTTAGAGTACTAAACAACCGCCCAATTCTTCAAAATGAATTCATCCTAATAAAGTTATAAAAATAATTATACTCATCCTATTTTCAATATAACTAAAAATATTTACATGTTATGTTGAATTATTTTTTTATTATATATAAGTTTTGTAAAAAAATGAATCCAACCAAATATAAACAGTGTCACATCATTGACATGTTCAATGTAAAATGAGCACCATTAGCTAGAGTAACATCAATGTTATCTATCCTATAATTTTCAAGTCTAAGTAAATCTTGAGATTCATGTTCTTAGAGTGGGAAGCCACCCATTCTAAAAGAAAAGAATAGAGTGAATAATAGTAAAAACAATTCTGCTCATCTTAAATTTTTCATATAATAAAAAATCTTAATTACATGTTATGTTGAATTATTTTATTGTTATATGTAAGTTTTTTAACAAAAATGAATCCAACCAAGTGAAAACAGTGTCACGTCATTGACATGTTCAATGGAAAATCAAAACCATTACCCAGAATAATAACAAGGTTAATCATCCTATAAATTTCAAGTCTAATTAAATCATGATATTGATGTTCTCAGATTGGGTGACCACCTACTCTAAAAGATAGCTATGGTAGGAAATATAGTAAAAACAATGCTACTCTTCCTAAACTTTTCACTAGAATAGAAAAGTTAAATTACATGTTATGTTGAATTAATTTGTTATTTTATCTAGATTTTATAATAATAAAAAATCCAACCAAGTTACGATAATGTCAGGCCATTGGCATGTTCAATGGCCAATGAGAACCATTGTTCAGTATAACATGTTAAGATTACATATCCTATTTAAAAGTCTAAGTAAATCCTGAGATTTATGTTCTTAGAGGGGGTGGCCTCCCACTCTAAAATATAACTTATGGAAAGGATGCTAGTAGAAATAATGTTACTCATCCTCAACTTTTAACTATAATAGAAAAGCTAAATTATATGCTATGCTGAATTACTTTGTTCTTATATCTAGTTTTGTAATAAAAATGAATCCAACCATGTGTCAATAGTGTCGATTCATTGACATGTTTAATGGTGAATGAGAACCATTGCCCAGATAATAACATGCCAAGATTACTTGTCTTATTTGAAATTTTAAGTAAATCTAGAGATTCATGTTCTCAGAGTGGGCAACTGTCCACTCTAAAAGATAACCATGATAGGGATACTAGTATAAACAATTATAACCATCCTAAAATTTTCACTATAGCATAAAAGTTAATTTATATGTTATGTTGAATTCATTTATTCTTATATCTAATTTTTTTTAGAAATTAATCCAACCAAGTGAAAATAATGTCATGTCATTGACATGTTCAATGAAAAATGAAAACCATTGCCTAGAGTAATAACAAGGTTACTTGTCTTATTTTCAAGTCTAAGTAAATCCTAATAAACCACTTCTAAACTAATTCATCATAATAAAGTTCTTAGAGTGGATAACCACCCACTCTAAAAGAGAACCTTGGGAGGGATAATAGAAAAAACATTGTTAATCATCATATTTTCACTATAACTATTAAACATTACTTAAAGTAACAACAAGGTTACTTGTCCTATTTTTAAGTCTAAGTAAATATTTATATTCATGTTCTTAGAGTGAGTATCCACGCACTCTAAATGAAAAACTAATAAATTTTCTATTTAATATATGGGTTTTCCTTTCAAAACAAGATTCCTTTCTGATGCATGTCTAATTTTTGGATGAAGGTAGTCCCTGAGCACAAAGATTAAGAATAAATTATACATTTAACGAAACACTTTTTAAATTAGAATTTTTTATCATATAGGTGATTTCTATGAAGGACATAAATAGTATAAAAATCATCCAAATAAAAAAAATTGTAATGAAATATAAAAAAATGACTTGTCTATTGGGGTTATAGCTACATGGAAACTAGTATAAATATGAGGTTGTTAATGTTGTTTTATATTTCATTTTGTCCCAATTCAATAGCTACCTAGGAAATCGTAAATCCTAACAAATTAGGTAGGTGAAGGACATATTTAAGTTTAGGACCCATAGTTCAAATCTACTACTTTATCAAACCTATCTTTCTGTGAATTTTGGAACTTTTGTGTATTAGTTTGGGGCTACTTAGAATAGCCTAGAGCCAAATTATTATACTGTAAATCCTAAGCTAGGATAGTCCATCACTTATTTTAATACTAACATTGTATGATCAAAATAGTTCAGATCGAGACTTGAAGTGTCTCAAAAATGACATAGATTTGATCTTTCAATTGGATCTTTATTCCAAAACTATAGTCCTCATTTATTTATGGATGGTATAATTTAAATGTTTAGAAAAATATGATATTATCTATTTTCAAAGGAAATGTTAGTCAATATAGTGGAATAGGTAACCCAAACCACATTATCTTGTAGAAAACAAAACAAGATTAATATATACACTAAAATATATTTTAAACAAGTTAAAAGATCATAAGTAACACCTAAATCCACTTTTAAACTTAGATTTTATGGAGGATAAAATGTGTAACTTGTTTTCTAGATACAAGACAATTTGTAGTCTCATCATATCCTCTTGACTTAAGGGCTTACAAGACCTCCTACACATTATTTATCTCTTTATATATTTAGGTATTTTATGAGTATAGTGAAATTATACTCCTCTATTAAAAAATTAACAATTAATAATATTAGTATCATCATGCCCTTTCTCTTACTTCTATTTTTACCTTGTTCCATATTTCCCTTGCTTATATTTTTATCTTGTAGAAAAAAAAGATTAATATATAAACTAAAATATATTTTAAACAAGTTAAAAGATCAAAATTAACACCTAAATCCACTTTTAAACTTAGCGTTTATGGAGGATTAAAATTTTAACTTGTTTTCTATATACAAGATAATTTTTAGTCCCGTCATATCCCCTTGACTTGAGGACTTGCAAGACCTCCTACACATTATTTATCTCTTTAGATATTTAGGTATTTTATGAGTATAGTGAAATTGTACTCTTAATAATATTAGTATCATCATCTCCTTTCTCTTACTTCTATTGTTACCTTGTTCAATTTCTATGGATTATTCCTCATCCATATGCCATTAATGGATAGGTACCAACATAATATGAGGCATGTATATCATCCCAATCCATAATTTCATTCTACAACTAATCTATTATTTTAAAAAGGATTTCGGCTTGCTTGAGTGCCCATACTAAGGTTGTTAAAGGATATTACTTTATTTTTCTTGAAGGATTCATCCCCGTGTAAAGAATACCTAAACATATTCATGTGAAGATAAACATACATAAATTAAATACATATTGAACTTATTTATATTAAATGCATTCACTCTTGGTCATCTAATCTTTATTTTCTCATCAAAAAATCAATGAGAAATTGACTTCATTATTTTCATATCTCTTAGGCATTTAATCTTAATATTTTTGTTTAATTCATTCATTCTAACTTAACACTACTTGCCATTGAATACTTAAATGAATTTTATAAATATATTAAAATATATTTTCCATTCAATTATCTTTTTAAATTTAGTGTCAATTTATTGTGTGGAAGGTATGTCTATATTCTAGATCATTGTCATTATTAAATTTTATGATTAAGGTCCTCACATCCTTACTCTAATATTCCTTGTTATTTAAATGGATAGATTCCGTCAATGGATAATTTAGGTAATATTGTTTGGAAGTATTGAATTCAATACATCTTATTATTTACCATGATTATTGTTTTTTAAACCTATGGATGTAACTTCTTCAATTCACTAAAACTAATTGATAAATTAGAAATATTATTCTTTAGTTCTCTAATTTATGGTTTTGAAAGCACAACATTTCAAGGCAAAAATAATTTGAGAGTAGTAAGAATAATAATAGAACAAATAGAAAAGAATAATATTACAAGGTTTTATAGGGAAAATAACTAATGAAAATGACAAATTAAAGTGATACCTTTCCCTTTAAGCCTATTTATTAATTTAATCACTTCATTTTTGAGAGTAAGGTTTGATTTATCTTGATTTTTTAATGCATAAACACCACTACATTATAAATAAAAATTTGATCCAATCATGATCAAACACTTTGAAAATTATATAATATGTCCCTAGAGAATGTTATAATAATTTTGCATGCTATACTTAATACCTGTTAAAAAATAAGTGAAATAAAGGACTTTTATTTAATAGCTAATAAAAATATATGAAATTGTTTTATTGAAAATAACCTTTGCATGCATTTTCAACAAACTATTAATACTCAAAATACAAAACATGCATGTAAAAATGATTTGGGATTCAAGAAGTTATACAACCAAAACCTCTAAAGAAAAATCCAACTATTCATGTTTTGATTCCAATAAAATCAACAAAACTCAAGAATTATAAAGCTTGGCTTCCTCAAGATGCATGAAGATATATGGAAAATGAGCCACATTAATTCTTTCACCTCCCATTTTTTCAGCTAACTTTGGCAATTTATCTATGTTTTACCAAATTGGTGGGGTCCTAAATTTTCAAACATTCTAGTTTAAGATATTTAATGAGTTGGAGTCATTTAGAGCTATGTGAATCTAGTAGTTTCACCAAATTATCAATTGTTCTTCAAAAAATTCCCATCCTCTTGATTATTACTTATAGATATTTTCACCTGGATCTGCCATATCTTTGAATTAAATTTGAAGGGACATACTTAAAATGATTTAGACCAAGACTATGTACTGTGTGCCATATTTAATTTGAACAATAATTATAATTTTATTAAATACTTATTGGAATACTGTGTGAGAGTTATATAATCTCACAGTAAATTAGAATAGTATCACACAATATTTAGCATTATTTGGAGTTTCACACTATCTAAAATATTTTCAATCCAAAATTTGATTCTTTCATAGTCAAATATTTAATCACATTCAATGAATTTATCAAAAATAAAAAAAAATTGTGAGCTCTTTGTAATATTGTGTGTGAGTTATACACTTTCAATTTTTTGAATAGTATTGCACTTTTTCACTATTTTAAGTTCCAAACTATATAAAATATTTGAACTCAAAACTTTGATTCTTTCAAATTCAACAAATTTTATGAAAAAAATAACTTTATGAGATCAATTAATATTCAAAGTGACACACTTAATATTATTTAGATCAAGACTACGTATTGTGCACCACATTAATTCAAACAATAATTATGTCAATTTGGTTGAAGGTATTTTTAAAAATTATTTGAATCAAATCTCTCAACAATTATGATGCCAATTAGGCCACATTAATTCTACCACATATTTCAAGAGTAAGGGCATGGTTTATTAAATGCAAAATGGTTTAATTTATATCAATATTAGCTCCTAGATCTACTATAACCATTATCATAAGTAAGGACATGGTTTATTAAATTTAAAATGATTGAATATATATTAATATTAGCACCTATATTTACTATAAAAATTATCACCTATACCATATCATGAATAAGGATAGAGTTTATTAAATTCAAAATTACCAAATATATATCGATATTAGCACCTAGATCTACTATAACATTTACATTTAATAGTCTATAATGTTTAAACATTATAATATAACTAAATATCTATTGATAAATGAAATTAACTCTTAAACCATGGGTGGTGTATCATATATGCAAAGATTATTGGTCTATAATGTTTAAAAATTAATTTAAACACTATATTACTTTGTATTGATGAATCAGTGATATGTCAATTGTCAAAAATCAAATTTGTTTCTAGTAAACTCTCATCAAAAAATTTAGATAAATGGTATCAGTAAGGAACTAAACTAATTATTTTTAATAATTAAAATGTTTGATTGGAAAGTTAAATGTCATCGAATACTGATGAATTCCTCAAACTATTCAATTCTCTGATCGATGAACTTAGTGTCATTGGAAACTAACAAGTTCTAAATACTTTTATTTTATAGTCTTATCATCTCCCCCTAAATTAAGACCTTGCAGGGCCTAGACCTAAATTTCATAATTCCATACTAAATTATTATTAAGATAAAGGCTCAAATATGAACATATATTTCTCATTAAGTTCTTCAAAAAAATTTACTCATCTTATCTAGTGAACCTCATTTGAGTATATACTAAATTCTACATAGTTACCCATTATAAAATGTGTCATTGATCATAAAAATACAATCTTTAAATTTGATATTGGAGCAAGGATGTGAGAACCTTAATCATACAATTGAATTATGACATCTGGAACATTGAAATATGACACTTATTTCAAAGGAATGATTGAAGTGATTCAGATAAAAATTAATAGATTTATAAAATTCATTTAGGTGTTTAAACATAAGTAGTATAAAGGTACATTTATTTTTGAATTTAGAATTTTACTATCTATATCCTCACATAAATTTTAGAATTAAAAATTTTCATGTCTAACTACATTGTGCTTTGGATGAGACAAAGTACAGTATCATCATCTCCCTTTGACTTAAGAAATTTAAAACCCTAGACCTTCACATCATCTCTCACTTTTCATATTTAGGGATTGTGGGTGTATAGTGAAATTTTACTCTTATTTGAAATTTATTCAATTATTTTTGTGATAGTATAAGCATGAATTTGGTGTTATTCTAGTTTGGATTAAGTTCCATATTTAAAAATTAAGTCATCATTCTTCAATTACTGATATGACTTGTTTAAATTTGAAAAATATCATAAATTTATTTTCCAAGGAAATATTAGAATATAGGGGACAATACAGAACAACTATGCACTAACTTCCACATAGTTACACACAATATAAATTTAAATTATGAAAATCATAAAACTATAATTTATAAATTTGATATTGAATCAAGGATGTGAAGACCTTATTAATCATAAAATTGAATAATGATATATAGAATAGTTACATACCATCCATACAATAATTTGAAGCTACTTTCAAAAGGATAATTGGACTTATTCAGATTAAATTTATTATATTTATAAAATACATTTAGGTGCTCAAAGATAAATAGAGTGAAGGTGCAATGAATTTTGAATTTAAAATTGTACTATCTATGTGCTCAAATGGTAGTTAAAATTTAGAATTTTCATGTCCAAATACATTGTGCCTTAGATGAGATAGTTTATAGTCTCATCATCTCCCTCTAACTTAAGACTTTACAAGCCTTGGACCTACAAATTATCTCTCTCTCTTTATAGATTTAGGGATTCTTAGTGTAGTGAAATATTAATCCTCTTTAAAATTTGTCCAACTATTTTGGTCAGTATCAATATGCCCTTTGTGTTATTCTATTGAGGCCTTCAATATTTCAAAAATTTCTAGTGGTTACTCCCCATCCAAGTGCCATGAAGGGACATGTATTAATATAAAATGAGGCACGTATCTCATCCCAATCCATTGATTTCATAGCTCAACTATTATTTTAACCAAGGTTTTATCCCTCTTAAGTTCCCACATTAGATTATTTAGGGAAATTACATCCTTTTTATTGGAGGACGCAAGTAGCCCTTACCATATTCTCCTACAAGATAAAATGACTAAATTAAAGGTGTTTTTTTATACATTCTAAAATCAACTATGCACTCTATCAAAATTTCAGTATATTTATCTTTTAACTTAAGGATGTAGACATGATGTTTGAAATATGTAACAAAAAATTATGAAGCTAGATACTCATGCTTCATCATGAGACCTAAACTTGCCTATTAAAAATAAAATTATTTCATCCTATCATCCCATTCTTGTTAGTTTTGTGACAATGAAATATAATCTCTGATTTGAGATTTTTTTACAAAAATATTGATCATAAAGTTTTTGATGTGGATAAGGAGGAATTTATGTAAAAATAATTCACAAAGTGAGTCTTTTTATTTGAGTTTTTATAGTCACATATGCCTCCATGAATTGTTTTACATCATTAAAATCATGTGGATTCCTACATGATATCCTAAATAACTACCATTTGAGGATCTATTATCTTTAATAATAGAGCATATAAATGGGAAATATTTATACATGTAAGAAGAGCTTCCCCGATTCGATAGCATGCAATCAATTTACCTTCCATCACTTCATTTTATTATTTTTGCTTCTCAAGATCCTTATTCAAGTTTTTATTTTTTCTTCCACATTTATCAATGCATAAAATTTGTTTATCGATGCTTATAATATGTTTATCACTACTACTTATGGAAAGAGAAATTCAGTTGTCACCATATTATACTTTTTTTGGAGTATAATAGTTATCCATTATATATTTGTAACTCCTTAATTCTTTTTCTTGCCTCATTAATCACATGATGAAACACAAAAATAGAATTCTAAATATTTTGTGCTACCATTTTAGTGGTAGTCTATTATTATCTAAGAGTATACTATTGATTTTTACCTAGTACCCCCTTATGCCACTTTAAATTTAAGTGTAAGGATATGTGTTATACCTCTTCCTCATACTATAGGTTTATAAATAACATATCCTCCTCCTCCTCATCTCTTAGCCCCAACCAATCTAGTGATAGGATTACCTAGCATCAACACATGCCATCTTAGTCCCCCAAGATGTGCATCTCTAACCTCTATCCACACTCTATAGAATACCTAGGGGATGGGTATATTAAATACATACTATATCCTATACTATTGTGTCACTTTATCTAATATATGTGACTTGGCCTACCCCCATTTATTGCATAGTTTTTATGAAATATCATAATCCATCAGAGTGATGTCCTCATCCTCCCACTAGATTGACATGTCCACATATGTTAGAACTCTCCATCATGTATCCTTGTATGAGTGTCCTAACTACTTATTTCACATATTAGAATGACACAATCCTTTTCCACATATAATCCCTAATGGATCTTCTATCTCTAATCATAACACCCCTATAATAAGGGGTCATGTGATCATATACCAAGCACATGATATGAGTTGGATGGTTGATAGAAAACTATCCCACCATTAAAATTTGATAGAGGTATATATAGGTGTGGGAGAGTACATCCTATTCCCAATAAAACATGTGGTTATGCTCCTTAATGCTACACATAATCAGGGCTTGTATGTAAAAGAGATGATTTATCCCCTACTAACCACAAGGATAATATCTAAATGATCACCTTATGAAGGTTTGGTATCATTTCCCTCTCAATACATGCTATATTAACACCATAATTTGTACCCACATCAAGTGTGTTGCATCTCCATATTACTCTACACATCCCTAGGCCTCTAGTCTATCAGTGACCTCTCTTAATGTTCCTAACCTCCCTATCATTGGAAATAAAAAAATCACATATATTTTAACTAGGGTGATATTCCACTCACTTGGGACCTATGTGAACTAGAAAGTGTTCCAGTTAGTGTCCCAATATTTGAATAGGTCACATAATAATTTTTTATTTAGGGTAATAATCCCCACTTGTGTAACTCTCCAAATGCCTCCTATGTCTATAATGGTATTTCTATCTATTGTAATAAATTTTATAACCCTATGGATCCACTTATTCCTTATATATCTACTCTAATTTATGTATCCCCCCTAAAATAATAGAAAAGGATCCAGATCAGACAATATGCCTCCAAAATCTCTCTAGGCTCTACCATAGTGAAACCACTACTATATATAGGAAGTGGTTATGAAACTATTATGGTAGTTATAAAACTAATATTATTTAAATACCGATGGTTATAAATTTTTTGTGGTAGTTGTGTAACTATTATTCACCATCACTCTAATGGATCGATGGTTATGTAACCATTATGGTGGTTACACAACCACTGGATTTAAAGTGTAACCACTAGTTTAAAAACACCATTATTTGTGACTCTATCTATAAATAACCCCAAAAAATTCAAAAATAAAATGATTTTTTTTAAACTATATATATTCCTAACATCTACAATACCATAATCACATTCAAACTTGAAAATTTGAATTTCACTATCCCTAAGGTGTTTTTACAACAAGATCTTAAACCTATTTTTATAGCACACAAATTTATATAACTCACATGTACATACACCCAACCTACTATCATTGATACTCCCACCATATTATCCTCACACTCTTTGATTTGACTATACTCTTGTGCAAATCCATCACAAGAAATCTAGACCTCAAATTCAATAAGATGATAATGAACAAATGATTTCCAAATTAGTAAAGTTTTTTAATTTAGAGTTCAATTTTATTTATTTTTAAATCCTAAAATCTATTTTTTTTATATGTTGGAACATTTATGATTTTTTTAATCCTAAACTAACACCAAATAGACCGAACATTAAAAACATAGTGTTTTATTTTATTTAGTTTTATTGCAAAACATGTTGTTTTGGGGTTTTAGTTTTACAAGTTAACATCTCTTAAAATGGAACTAATTTTACTCCCTCAACAAGATGATTGAGGTATTATTTCATCCTCACATGAATATTAATTAATTAATATCCATATTTCAATTAATTGGCCCACTTTTTCACTTTCATCATAAAATTACACTTGATTCCCACTTTTCGCTTGTAGGTCACAAAGGCATCTCAATTAGATTTATTGTGCTGCAGAGGTAATGAAAATAAGTTTTATAACCATGATTTTCATTTTAAATTCAAAATTCATCAATTAAAATTCCCTCGCCAACTCATGGCAAGGTGCTTCCCTAATGGGGCAATATGTGCTACCCAAATTTTGTATGGTACAACATTTCATGATATCCAATGATGATTGAAGGAACTTTATAAGTAACAATATGTGAATAATTTATATTCTATCCTTTTTATTATTTTTCCTATCTCCATTCCCTGTGCAAGTTAAAAATTTGTAAAATTTAAGCTCAATCCCTTTAAATCTAGGATTCTGATGTGGCATGAAAAACTGAGCCACAATTTGTGTAACCACCACATCAATTTTGATGACTACTGTGGTTGTTGAATGATAGTTTCCTACATATGGTGGAGGCTTTTCCACCTTTAAATGTTTTTAAAAATCATCCCATGGATGCACATTTTGATGTATTTTACATGTTAGACCTCATATTTTTCATTTTATCCTTTTGCACTTGACTGCCCAATGTTCCATTTCACTCCTAGTCATGTCTAAGACAATTTTAGCTAACTCTAAACTAACTCCAACAAGATCCTAGTTAATATTTTTTACCTCCCACATGAAACCTCTTCTCTTTTCCTAAAAATAAATCCTTTTAGCTTAAATTTTAGATCCAAAAATTGTATTGAGTATTGAGAGTTGATCATACATGTTTTGAAAGAGCTATAGTATTTCTTCTATAGCTTCTCTAAGAAACTAGCCAAAATACCAGAGGAACCTTTTGGTCATTCACATGAATTGGAGGAATAAACTCATGAAATTATAGCATAAAACTATATTGTTTGTGAGAACCAAACACAATCCATTCACCTCTTCTCTTCAATTTGTGATTTTTTTCATTTTCTTTCATATTCCTCTTGTTGGAGAATTCTTAGGTCATTATTGAGAAAAAAATAAGGAGCTAACATGCTGAGGATCAACTAATTTTAGTTCTAAATCAAATTATTCTTCTCCAATTATCATTTTATTTGGTCAATTTGGGGAATTTAGTTTTTTATTGTTTATTTTTTTATTATATTATATTTATTTCTTTTAGTTACTTTAATTTTCATATATAAAATATCAAAAATAAATTATTGATTCATAGTATTTTTGCATTAAAATTCATTCAATATTTCTTAGTTTCACTTGTATATAATATATGTGAAACCAATGTAGTATTACATCTAGGATTTAGAGATAAATAGAGAAATTTATCTTTCATTATCACCAAATAATATCTCTTTAGTTTAACTTCTAGCATACACACATTCTCATATAAAATAAGTAACAATCCTCACACCACTTGTATAGAAAATTTAGAAAATTAATATAAATGAATTGCATACATAGAGTCTTATTACATGTATACTAATTTTTTTTAATTACAACTACAACTGTAAATTAGAGTTTTTAACCTACACATTAGATCTAGTTTCATCAAACACAAATCAGAAAAGAAAACTTACATCTAGTTTATATTTTCAGAATTTAGAAATCTTATTGCATACATGAAAATATGAAAATTGTAGGTACAATTTTCATTTGCCTTTGTGAGTATTAATTATTTACAAATTTAATCATACAAATAAAAATAAATAAAAACATTCATTTTCAACAAGCATAATTAAATTTATGCACTTTATAAAATCAAAAATAAATAAAAATCAGCACACATCTTGTTTAGTTTTGATTCTAAATTTGTTGGTACTTACATATATTATTTTTAAAAAAGAAAAAAAAAAAAAAAAATCTTTAATTTAAGTATCTTTAACTTTAAATAGTATAATAATTTATTTTATCATTTTAAAGCCTTGATATTTCCAAACAAACAATGAAATGTAATTGAAAAAACATTTAATTTTAAAATCATCAAGCACATATTTATAAAATAAAATAAAAATCAGCCAATACAACTCTTTGAAAAAACAAAAGAAAATAAAAATAAACATCACTTCTAAAACCTCAAATAAATGTTTTCCCCACTCATGGATGACACTTCCTAAACAAATGCATTTATATAGAGAGATAATGTTTCCTTGAATACTAGCCTCCAATCTAACATAAAACCCAGAGAGACATAAAATATAAGCTTAGGTTACAATTATTTCACTCCAAACCTATAAATAACCTCACCATTAGCCATTTAAATTCTTTAGATTAGAAAATTATGTTGACTAAAGTCATATTAGCTAGAGAGATTCACCTCTTAACCCACCAAACCCACAACCTCCAAATTTTACTTTAACTTTCTTCATTAGGTATAACATCATCTAATTTAATTCACTTCACATTTGAATTTTTTTGAGAAAACATAACTTGATAGATCCAATCATTTAATTAAAGTAATCCAACCTCATTTCAATCCATTTATAAAGACAAACAAAGATTGAGAATTAGTCTACCTAGTTATTTTGAATTTTGGATATTCTTAGGATGACATTACACCACAATTTTTGGATCTCAATGAGAACTTTGAATTAGCTAAGCTGTTTTGGTATATACATGAGCATCCACTTCCAATCTTTACCTAAAACCCTATATAGATAGCTTTCCCAAAACAATCAACCCTTATAGCTTAGTTATTTCATCCCATTTAGCTACCTTAACCACCTCAACTAGACTAATAGCTAGATAATCACATCATTCATTATTCAAATGTCTTGGACCAAATTTAGGAGGTTGAGTGCACAAGGCTAGCATGTCATTTTTTATGTGTATAGGTACTTAGCTTGTTAGGGTATTCTCTAGTCTATGACAATGTCTAATTATTGGTATACGTCTATAATGTGTATGTGGTCACTTGAATATGGAATATGACTATTAAACCCAACTATGGGGAGTCTAGTTATGCCTAGATGCATGTGGTAGATGTACATGTCTACACTATACCAAATTTATCAAGGTGAGATGTGTTGGATTGTTATTATAACATATCATTATGTCTAACTCTAGATAGGATTCATATGCAATATCAAAGGCTAGGACTGTGTGCAAATTTATATTACTATTCATTTACCTCAAAATCCCAACATTACTTTCAACACTTTTAATGACTATAAAAAGGGGCTATAAAATATGGGTTGAGTTGACCTCAACCATGCAATGCTGAGTGGCTAAGCACTACCTACATTCTAATAATGTAAAGAGGGCTCAAATTACATGTAATTATTTACCTATCTATGTGTACATAACCTATTAGGAATATGATCTTATCTTTGAAACCATGTTAGGCAAGATAAAACCTAGGTAATTCCACAAGTAAATACAACACCCTCTTACAAGTATTCAGATGAGATATTCCACCAATAACATAAAAATTTTTTAATCTAAACAAAGGAATATGTAATTGATATGTGTGAAAATATAATGTTTCACAAAAATAATATCAAAGATCAAGGATTGATCCATGGTTCTCCTAAATGACTACACCTCTACCAGTTCAACTTCATAATATGCTCTAAGTTAACTAAGTTACCTATAAAATTCAAAAACATTCCTTATATAGGAAAATAAAGAGGTGATTTAAAAGATATTTATTGGTGTTTTGAAAGGTGGAATAATTCCCTAGGTACACCTAACCCGTATCACACATTTGAGGATAATTTACACATTAAATGTGCATTTAAAAACATTGTGTACATAATACATCTAACCTTGATTAAAAAAACTACCTATAGTGGACTTCACATAAAGTGTGAATATGACACACACCGGTAACACCTTCAAGATTGGCTTAGGTGATGTGGCAAAAGAGAAGAAATAATTCAAATCATAAGGATGGGTCCCAACAACTAAGCCTAATGAGGTACCCATGTACAATGAAAGAGAAAAATAATAATAAATATGGTGAAGTATATGATTGTTAAATCTGACAAAGCCTCCATCTAAATGAATCAAATGCTATGAAAAGAATCAAAGAATGAAGGTGATAATAACTATGTACACCATCAAATGTGATGATATAGTAATAATATAAGCCCTTTTTTCATAATATAACATCTGCATGAAACTCAAACAAAAACTTACTACTCCTTAAATAAATGTAATCAATTAAACAAGTGACCAAGTTAACACTATTCATTATAATAGTGAAAATCTAAAAGACAGTCAATGTAAAGAATGGTCCAAGAAACATATTTCTATCTAATCCAAATGAATATGGAATCATAAAAAAAGCTTCCATGAATTTATCTATGTGAATAAGAGTGACTATATGATACATTTTCCATATAATCAAAATACATGGATAACTAACCTCTACATCTACCTAGCATACAAGAGAAAATTTTGGGTACATAGAATACTCCAACAACCAATGAAGCATTATGATTACACAACCACCCCACACACAATCCCCCCTAATGTTAAGTAAGGATTGAAGACAAAAAAACTATCAATAACCAATGAATCGAGACCTAAAACAATGTGTGTCAATATCACAAGTGTGTAAAAAATCACATCAAAAAATCCTCAAATGAGAGTGTCTAGAATGGCACATGGAGAACCAATAAATTGATATGAGAAGAAGGTCCATGAAAAAACACACATATACATGAAAGATGAAAAATCTAAAATAAAAAACCCCTAAGGCATTTTATAAATTAGTGTGAGTACAAGACACATCTAAAAAACCCACCCAAAAGTTGTATGAAGCATTAAAAAGCAATCCCCTCTAAAAATGAGGTGGCACCTATACTTGATGTGTAAATAAATATTATTTATAATTTAAAAATGATCCATTATGATGAAAAACTATAATATGAGACATAATTATAACTAACAAATATTATTTATATGAAGAGCATGAAAAACACATAATAACATGATAATATGAGTTACCAGCCAAAAGTTATAGCCTTTGAAAGGCTAAAAAATAAGACCTGGTCAAAAAAATAGGAAAGACATTATAAATTATGGAAAAATTGTTGATAAAAATGAAAACTTAACCCCACCATTGTGTATATCCCCAAAAAATAGGCAAGGTGAAAAACAAATCACCCTTCCAAGCTTCATGGATCAAAATTTATAGGCCATGGAAGTAAAAACTCTAAAATAGAAACATAATGGTTAGAGACTAGCCCTTGAGGGATAAACATGCCAAATTGGTGCTCACATGGCTCATGAGGAGATATTGAAACATTGGTCACATGGGTATTTAGTGTGAGCATAGGTAGTTAGAAGGTGGATGGTATGAATTTATAGGCCACATGAAGACTTACGGCATGTGACCAAGGGAATAAAGGTAGGGTCAAGCAGTGGATTAGGAAGCTATAGTAGTGGTGTATTGACCATATGGTGGTGTTGGATAATGTAGGTGACACCACCCAAACAATGTTCTAGCCATCCTTATTACTATATCATTCACATATTTACAACTTCAAACACACACCATGAGAGCATTATTAATCCATATTGAACAAATGAGGAGTTTTCATAAATCTCTTAGAGTTTCAAATCTAATGAAAATAATTTTATTCCATGTAGATTTGCAAAAATGTCTCTATCATCTAGCTCTTAAAAAATTTAAATCCATTAAAAATTTGCAAACATAAACAAAATTTATTGAAAATATCCCCCTAGTGGGGTTTTGGATGCTACAAATGCAATGAAAAATGTTATATTTACTCCAAGATGTAAAAAAATGTATATTTACCCTTGAAATTGAAGTTCATGCCAAATGATCTCATATTGTCTGATTTAGGTGAAACAAAAGTATCAAAACTGACTTTCTCTATCATTCTAAATTCAATGGGAATGTCTAATTCACACCAAAAAAAATCAAAAATATAAAATGGTATAAAAATATTCCAAACAAATACTCCATATGTGAATCTACAACATGAACACAAATCCAATCAAAGGAAAAAGCAAATCTAAAATAATAAGAGATCAGACATGTGAAGAGATATTCATAGTGTAGAACTAACTCCATGAAAATGACCCTAAAATTTCACATTTTTATTGAAAAATAAATACCCATTGGGTAATTTTGAAAAACACCACAAGGTTTGGAAAAAATATGTAGTTTTCACTCGAACATTTAAAAAAACTAAAGAGATCTAGCTAATAAATTTACTTCTGGTTCAAATCAATATTTTTGGAAAATCCCCCAATTAGTATTGGCACAAAAAAAAAAAATCTTGCTCAAATTTGTTTTTTGAAAACCCAAAATGATATTTGGTATAATAATTTTCTTAGGGGTTGGATAAGTTATGTGGGAATGCTGAGCTTATTGAAAACTAAAAAAAACAAAATGGATACCTATGAAGAATGGATCTAATACCATATTGAGAACATAATTTTATCTTTGAAACCATGCCAAACAAAATAAAACCTAGAAAACTCCACATGTAAATACACCATCCACCTGCAAGTATTTAGATGAGATATTCCACCAAAAAAATAAAAATGTATTAATACAAATGAAGGAATATATAATGGATAAGTGTGCAAACAACTAAATACACAAAAACAATACCAAGGATCAAGGAACAATATTCAGTTCTTCTAAATGACTACATATCTACGAAATTCACTTTATAATATTCTCCAAGCTATTACTTACCCATAAAGGGCACAAAGTTTCCTTATATAGGAAAAATAAGAGGTAAGTAGGAGATGTTTATTGGTGGTGTGAAAGGTAGAAACATTCCCTATGTAAACCTAACCCTTCTCACATATGTGAGGATAAATACCACATTAAATGTGTAATTAATTTTTGTGTGCACGTAATACATCTCACCTTACTAATAAAACTACATAATTTGTACTTCACATAAAATGTGAATATGACACACACAAACACAATGAGTGTGATACTAGAATCTAAAGAATCATGTGTGTGGATTTCAACACTTGAAAACCTATGAATTTGACCTTATAATAGTATTCAAACTTCACTTGGAGATGTTCCTTTTAGAAGTTTATAAATTTTGATTATTTATGGTAGTGCCTCAAGGATGTGCATAGATTTTCTAGTGAAATATAGATGTTTTCCAATGAAGTTACAAATAGATATAGGATTTGGATTTGACATACTTATATATCTGACTCTTTGGGTAATTTCCATTCAAACCAAAATGTAAAACTTATATGCTAACCTAAAGGGAGGTTTTTTTTTTGGTAATATAGTTGTTAATAGGTGTGCATATAAATTTGGCCAAGGCAGATGGATCCAGTTGATTATGGCTAGAGGTATCTAGGAAATAAGAAACAATGATATAAGATCATGTGACATCCTGAATAAGATGATAAGTTAATCAGGTAGAGACTAGGGAAATCATATTTGTGAATAATGGAAAATTAGGAAGGTTTGGACCATATGTAACTGAATGGCTATGAGAGAGTGTGAGTAAAAGTTAGTTGTATACACACAAGTCATGCATATTAAGGCTTGGTCAAACTAATATTATCAAGTGTCTAATAAAAAATTTGAATATCTAAAATGTTAGGAATATCAACATTTTGAGATACACTCACAACATTATTCATTCAAATTAAAATCATTTGCATTCAAATTATCATCCACATGTGTATCAAAATAGTAATTATTAACATCATTAATAATAACCATTTTATTTTTATAATAAGCCAGAGGATGAACCAAATGAATTTCAATAAAATAACCATATTTTCAACATTAACATATTATGGGTATGTTATGCCCTTAAGCTATAGTGCATCTAGGGATATGTGTGGCCAACTTATGGCTTACACATCTTCATATTAGCTTGTTGCATTACTCAATGTTCTTAATATGTCAGCCTATGGAATAACCATGGATAAGTAGAGTGTAATAGGAGGTAGTGGTTAGTCTTTTATCATTATATTATTAATTCTATTCTTATTACATTGTTGTGGAGGTTTCCCCCTCAAAGTGGCTTAGATAAAATATTCAAGTATTCTACTATTTCACCAATTTTTGTTGTGGATCTTCTCATTTTTCTCTTAATTTCACTATATATAATTTTCGTATTTCAAATCATCTAAGTAATTTACTTACAAGTGGTATTAGAGCATCGATTTGAGCAAGTTTCTATGGTGCATTTTTTTTGGATCTAGTGTCCTAAGCACTAGAAGGCCAAAAAAACATAACTTGTAATCTGGGAGGTTTTGATTTTTTTATCACCATAGTTTTATTCATGACTTTTTTAAAAAAAAAGAAAAGAAAGTCTAAATTTTTTTTACCTTGTGCAAATTAGCAGTCATTGGATTCATCTCTGTGAGATGATCACAATGGTATATTCTACTATTACATTTTTTTGGGTCAAAAATTTTCACCCCTATGCATAATAGTAGTCATTGGATTCATCTCAATGAGATGATTGCAATAGTGTATTCCACTAATACATTTTTTTTAGGGATGAACCCTCCTAGGGTTTGTGCATGGCTAGCCCAAACACTATGAATGTGGGAAAGGGAAGGAAACTCAAAAAAATCCTCATAAGGATGACATGGAATCTAAATTTTTGATCCATCTATTTTGGAGGTAGTTCAACAACTTAATTAAATGTTGTATGGCATGGTGAAAAAAATTGATTTTGATATGGTTCAAAGGAACATTATAGGTTTGAGAGGGGACTTAGATAGTGTGAAGGATCAATTATAACCAATATATAGGCAATTTTCCAAATTATTAGCTCAACCACTACAAAATAATCCTCCACCACTTCAATTTGGTTCTCCTACTCCAAAAAATATCAACACCAATTATATCCCTAAGCTAATGTTGCCAAAAGTGGACTTACACAAGTTTGATGGAAATGATCCACTCACTTGGCTCACTCAAATTGAAAATTTATTTGTCTGCATCAGAATCTATGTTCACAAAAAGTGGTTATGGCCTCTCTATATATGGAACCCAAGCCATTCATTTGGTATCATTAGTTATGTGCTAAAAAAAAGAAGGGTGTCCTAGTTTCATGGTCAGTATTTTTTGAGGAGTTGCAATTTCACTATTATAATAATGTATCTAAAAACTACTTAAGTTATTTAGCCAAGTTTCACCAAATTAGGACTATCAAGGACTACATTCATCAATTTTAGAATCTCTCCTTATGTGTGGCGGACATCACCAAGGAAAATATGACTAACCTATTTTTGGGTGGACTCAAAGATAGCATCAAATTGGAGGTTTGCATGTTTCATCCTAGTAGTGTATTTAAGGCCATACTAAAGTCATGCATGGTTGAGGAAAAAGAGATGATCAAATGTAGACCTTTCACCAATGTTTGTGAACACACCTTTCTAGCACCATCATTTCATTAGCCAACTAGATTGACACCTCAATAAATGTAATAAAAGCATGTGAAAGGTTTGTGTTTTGGTTGTGATAGCAAATGAAGAAATGAAATCAATGTGTTGAAAAGAATTTGTTTTACATTGATTGTGGCAATGAGGAGGAATAAGATGATGAGGCATCAAGGGAAGAGTTATAAGAACTTGAGGATGAATCTGAAGATTCTTGACCTACCATTTCTTATCATGCACTTTAAAGTATTAGTACCTCTCAAACTCATAAGTGGTGGGGTTCCTAAAGAAATAGAAGGTGATTGTGTTAATTGACTCTATGAGTACACATAACTTCATCACTAGTAAGTTTGTTGCTCATTTAAATTATTTCATTTACCAAGCTCAAGAATTTTAGGTCATGCTAGTAGATGGTGGTATGGTCAACTATTTTGAAAAATGTCATAGTATTAAACTTGCTATGGGGGACTATTTTTTAGATTCCCCTATGTTTGTTATTCCCATGGGAGTAACTGACATTATTTTGGAAGTGTAATGGCTCACCACTTTAGGCACTATTGAGATGAATTTTTAAGAATTATTAATGAGGTTCCATTCAGAAGGAAGGGTTTTTGAACTACATGGATTATGGGCTAAATCTCCACAATTGGTTAGTTCCTACTAGATGATGAAGACTCTCAGAAAAGGTGTAGAAGGTTTTGTGGCACACTTTATTTCCATGAAGGTTCAACTAACCAAGGATTCTACACATCCTAATTTGAAAAAGGTGTTAAATAACCATTCTATTATTTTTTATGACATGCCAAAAGGACTTATTCCAAGTCATGCACATGATCATGCCATTAGACTCATTCTATAAAGTACACCACCCAATATTAGACCCTATAGGTATCCCTATGCCCAAAAGAGTTAAATTGAAAATATGGTCCAAGAGATGTTAGAAGTAGGAATCATCTGACATAGTCAAAGTGAATATTCCTCCCCAGTGGTCATGGTGTGGAAGAAGGATGATAGTTGGAGGATATGACCAAACTATAAAGAACTCAACAAATACACCATCAAATATAAGTTTATTATTTTAGTAATTGATGATTTTATAGATGAATTGCATGGTGCTATTTATTTTATCAAGTTAGATCTTCACTTTAGATATCATTAGATTCACATCTGTAATGAGGATATACCTAAAATAACTTTTAGAACCTATGAAGGCTATTATAAATTTATGGTCATACCTTTTGGCCTCACAAATGCATCATCAACATTTTAGAGTTTGATGAATACTATTTTTAGGCCATTTTTGAGAAAGTTTATATTAGTGTTTTTTGATGATATACTCATCTATAAAAAAAATTTGGAAGACCATTTGAAGCATGTGAAATAGGGGCTTTCATTTCTAAAATAACATTAGATTTATGCCAAACCTTCTAAATATGATTTTGGTGTCCAAGATGTGGATTAATTGGGTTATATTATTTCATTTGAAGGAGTTAAATTTGATCCTAAGAAAATCCAAGAAATAATAGAGTGGTTAGTTCCCAAGACCCTCAATAACCTTCACATATTTTTAGGGCTAACTGGTTACTATCATAAGTTTGTCAAAAATTATGGTACTATTGTAGCCTCACTAACCTATTTGATAAAGAAAGACTCCTTCCAATAGACTGAAGTGTTTTTTGATGATATACTCATCTATAACAAAAATTTAGAATACCACTTGAAGCATCTGAAACAAGTGATTTCATTTCTAAAATAACATTAGATTTATGCCAAACCTTCTAAATATTCTTTTGGTGTCCAAGACGTGGATTAATTAGGTTATATTGTTTCATTTGAAGGAGTGAAATTTAATCATAATAAAATCCAAGAAATAATAGATTGGTTGGTTCCCAAGACCCTCAATAACCTTCGCATATTTTTGGGGCTAACTGGTTACTATCATAAGTTTGTCAAAAATTATGGTACTATTGTAGCCCCACTCACCTATTTGATAAAGAAAGGCTCCTTCTAATGGACTGATTTAGCTACTAAGGCATTTGAATAGTTGAAAATGGTTATGTGCACAACTCTAGTTTTGGTTACTCCTAATTTTTCAAAAACTTTTATTATGGAGTGTGATGCATCAAGATATGGCATGGGGGTTATACTCATGTAATAAGGTAGACCATTGGCATTTGAAAGTTGCCAACTTAAGGAAAAAATAGGCGCAAACTAATATATGAGAAAGAGATGATGGTTATTCTACATGTAGTGAATAAATGGAGACCGTATCTGATGGGTCATCACTTTCAGGTAAAGATTGATCATGATAGCCTCAAATATTTTTTGGAATAATATTTGTCATCTGAAGAACAACACAAATAGGTAAATAAAATGTTAGGATATAATTTTTAAATAGAGTATAATAAAGGAAAAGAGAATGTGTGTCAAATTCCCTCTCTTGATGGGATTAATTAGTTAAGGCATTGTTATGCACCATGACCATGTGGCAGGTAGATTGGATAGAGGAAGCAAGATCATAATGGGAGAATGCCAATTCTACTAGGGATTTGAATCATAATCTTCAATAGGGTTCTAATAAATATATAAAATTTACATGTAAAGGGAACACATTATGGTATAAATATATATTATACCTTTTTAAGCATTCTCTCCTCAAACATAAAATTCTTCAAGAACTTCATGCCTCTCCACTTGGAAGACACTCAGGATTTTTGAAGACATATCATAGAATCAAGGAAAATTTATTTTGGGAAGGATTCAAAGGGGTGTTCATAAATATGTGTTTGAATGCATGGTATTCCAAAAAAATAAAGGTAAAACCACTAAGACCCCAAGACTTTTACAACCTTTATCCATCCCTAGCCAATGTTGGGAAGAGGTTTCCATAGATTTCACTACAGGGTTACCAAGGTCTGAGGGAAAAAATGTTATCATGGTAGTTGTGGATTGAATCATCAAGTATGTTCATTTTTTTTATCCTTATAACAACCATTTGTTACCAATATAGTAGATTCTTGTTTTTTTAATACAGTTTAAAAATTGATGGCACTCTAAAGATCATTGTAAATGACTGAGATCCCATATGCACTAGTATTTTTTGGATTGAATTGTTTACATGTTTGGGTACCTATTTAGATAATAGCTCATCCTATCATCCTCAATATAATGGAAAGTAAAGGCAGTCAAAAAATGTCTTGAAGGGTATCTTCATTGTTTTTTTTTTTACAAATAGGAAAAATGGGTTCATTGGTTTCCACTTGTTGAATGATGGTATAACACTTCTTTTCACACTTATTCCAAGATGTCTCCCTTTATGACATGGTATGGGTATCACCCCCATCCATCACTTCATATTTGATAGTGTATTGTAAGGTTTGAGATGTTGAGGAACACATTCACCATAAATAATAGGTATTAGTCAATTTGTGAGAGAATTTAATAATGGCACAAAATCAAATGAAGTATCAAACAGATCAACATCATAGTGAGTGGTATTTTGACATAGGTGATTGGGACTTTATTCATTTGCATCCATAAAATTAGATTTTTTGAATCAATATAAAAATGAGAACAAGTTATGGCCCTTACTAGATCTTGTATAAAATTGGTAATGTGGCTTACAAGTTATAATTACCCCCAGCCACTCACATACATTTGGTATTCCATGTATCTTTCCTAAAGAAAGTAATTGGATATAGAGTTTAAAATCAGAATGAATTACTTGAATTAGATGAATAAAATAGAGTCATTCTAGAGATTGAGGAGATCCTTCACATGTGTACTAAGTAATAATAGATCAGATCCATTAAGTAGTATTTGATCAACTAGAAGAACATGCATCTTGAAGATACAACATGGGAGGATATAACATTCTTACAAAAACATCTTGGTTTGATTTAATGTTGAGGATAACATTCTTTTTAAGGTGAGGGGCATGATATGACCTTAACCTATAGTAAATCTAGGGATATGTGTGTCCAACTTGTGGCTTACACATCTTCATATTAGCTTGTTGCATTTCTTGATGTTATTAGTATGGTCAGCCTATGGATAAATATGGACAAGTAGAGTATATATAAGATATAGTGGTTATTATTTTATCATCATGTTTTAAATTCCATTGGTGGGAAAAATATAATAGAGGAAAATTTGAATGGCAGTGATGGGTGGGAGTTGGGGGATCCATGTACAGATGCTCTCACTCTACCAACAAAATATCTAGATGTAGAGACTCTAGGGAAGGTACCCATCTCAATCAAAGCTTTGAAGAATCAAAAGTTAATAGACAAGGATCCTAGTTAGGGCCCATATAAAACTGAGCCCCATCCCAATAGTGGTAAATAGAAAGTCTCATGGGAAGACCTAATCATGGGAGATCGGCACCACTTTGTTCCATCTGAATCTATTGTAATGCCCATAGGGGATTTCAATGAGGTAATTTTAGAGGTCCCAAATGGTATTATTGATAATATCAACACCTCTCTTTCAAATTCCATTTTAACCAAGTTTAATTATTTTCACCCTAACATTGACTCTTTCTGGAAATGGGCTAATCTCAAATGGAACCCAAAGGTCTGATGGAAATTATTATTATACCTCAAAATTTATTCTTGATTAATTTATCCCTTTTTGAATATACTCTTAAGATCCTAATGGGTGGCCCATAGTTTATGGGTAAATCCATAGTCTATCTTTGTAAATGGAAGGTGGGTCTTAATCTTAATTTCTCTATCTTTAAAGATATTCTAGTTTAGATCAACCTTCCAGAACTTCTACTAGAATTTTGGGCCTCAAAAGTTATTTTTGGCACAGTGAGGACCCTAGGTCAACCCATTTCTATTGACTTGGTAACTCACTTTAGAAGGTGCCTACTAGTGGCCAAGCTTTATGTCTTCATTCCTACTGATAAACCTTTGATCCATTCCATCATTATCAAATCTAAGTATGGTTTTTGGACCCAAAAGATCCTTTTTGATAGGTCCTTAGATATTTGTCAGAACTATAACATCCTCATCCACTCTTCCAAATCCTATCCCTACCTCAAGTATCCTCCATTTCCCCCTCCCCATCCTAGGCTAAGAAACCCCCTCCTCATCCTCCTTCTTCCCCTCCCATCAACCCCTACCTTTCTCTCTACCCTCCCTCATCCCCCCTTGCCTCCACTTCTCAAGGTCTCCTCCCCCTCCCCTCTTCCCTTCCTTCCATTGATTTATCCCTTCTTCCTTTCTTCCCCTCCTCTTCTTCCCCTTCCTCCTACCTCACCCACATTTCCCCTCTGAGCCCTCCTCCCTCCTCTTCCCTCCCTCCCCCTTCCCACTATCCCCTCCTCCCATTTGTACCCCCTTCCACCCCTCCTTTCTCTCATCTCATAACCCCTACTAGCAAAGAGAAGTCACCATGAGGCCTCTCTATGCTTAAGATCTAGATCCATCCTCATTCTCCTCACTCTCTATCTTCTCCCCCACTCTCCCCTTTTTTTCCCTGCCCCACTTCCTCTTTCGAGGACCTTTTTCTCAAGGATTCATTTAACTCACTAGTGGTTTCCCCTCCCCCCCATTTCTCCTCTTAGGTCCCTCCCTCCCCCATTTCCTCATGTCCCCTACCTTGTGTTTCATCTTTACTTAGCAAAGTCTTGGTCCTTTATGAGGTCCTTACTCCTCCTCAAGTTTTCGGTTATGAACCTCGATGTCTCAATTTATCAAAAGGCCAAAGCTCCATGGTTTCCTTGAGGGAAAGGGATAGCCCTTCCTAAGATGAGGAAAAATGGGTTAATATGCACAACAAGAGGGGTAGGAATAAAGCAAAAGTTGGGACTGAATAGAAAATAAAAGGTAGACCCACCTCCTAAAACTATCATCAGGAGGAGATAGATAGATATGTGGTTAAGGGCACACATATGACCCTAAGGGGAATTAGAGGGTCTATCAATTTTATGGGACCCTATTTCCTGAAGGGAGTTCATCTTCTCAACAAGGATAACCATATTTTCATCCTTTTTTCTGATGTGTGGGAGAATATTTCTTAGATTATCATAAATTTCTATGCTTTAAATTCAAAAAATGAAAGGAAAAAGTTGTGGGTTAACTTGATTGATATTAAGAAATTATTCAATGACTTAGATTGGATAGTTCCAAGAGACATTAACTCTCATATATTCTTGGGGGAAAAAAAGGGGGAATCCTTTTCGACCATGCCAGTATGGTAGACCTACATGATTTCATCTCAAGTGCTAATATTTATGATGTTGAACTCAAAGGAAACCAATTCACTTGGTCAAATAGAAGGCTTGATGACAACCATATCTAAGTAAGACTGGATAGGTTCTTAATTTCTCTTAATTGGATACATTCTTTTTCCTCTCTTCTCTTAGCTCTCTTAAGGATTAGATCTAACCATAATCCCATTCTATTCCAAAGTGATAGAGTCTCTAAAACTAAGGCAACTCCTTTTAGATTTGAAAAAATGTGGCTTTCCAATCACACTCTAGAAGACCATATTAAAAAGTGGTGGAGTATCACCATTCAAGGATTGGCCATGTTCATCTTAGCAATGAAACTGAGACATGTTAAAAATAGGCTTAAAAACTATAATAAGAACATGTTTGGGAATATCTTTATCTAAAAAAACTTTATTGAAGAAGAAATTCACAAGGTTGAACTAGAAATTTTGGATGCAAGTTACTCTACTAAACTCCACATGAAGGAAAAGGAACTCCTCAGTCAATTTCATAATCTGGAGGCCAAAGAAGAAATGTATTGGTGACAAAGATCTAGAAAGATATGGCTTAAAGAAGGAGATATAAACACTAAATTTTTCCACACCGCCACATCCAAAAAATAGAAAGAAATATCATTATGGAGATCCAAGACAAAGATGGAACTTGGTCAGGAAGGAGGATGAAATGACTCAATATTTGGTGAACTTTTTAAATTCTCTACTTTCTCATTGTTTATCTTAGGATTCTAGTCTGGAAGATCAAATGGTTATTCTATTTAGCAAGGTTATTTTACAAGAATATAATGATTCTATTCTCAAATCCCCCTTAAAACAAGATATCAGGGATATTATATTCTCTTTAGAAGGGGATAAGACCCCCGATCCTGATGGCTTCGCTCCTTTCTTCTTCCAGGTCTTTTGGGACACTATTAGCCATGACATCTGTTTGGTAGTTACTAAGTTTTTCAAAATGGGATCCATGTTCTAGGACTTCAACAACACTTTTATTGTCTTCATCCCTAAGAAACAAGGTGTGTCTAAGCTATCAGACTTTATACCCATTAGCTTATGTTCCACTTTCTAAAAATTTTATTCCAAAGGAATTTACCTTAAAATTTAGCTTGTCCTCGATAAAATAATAGTAGAGTAGTAAGGTAATTCTATTTTTAGCAGACATATATTTGATGGGATCATTATGGTTCATGAAACCTTCAACTTAGTTTTTCATTTAGATTAGCAAGGCATGTTCCTAAAACTTGATATGAACAAATCCTATGATTGGGTTTCTTGGTCATTCCTTGACAACATTCTGAGGAAAACTCGATTCAATTCTTGGGTCAAAAAATTAATTGCCTCTTATATTCACAATCCTTTATTCTTAGTTTTAGTTAATGGGGCACTTAGAGGTTTTTTTTTAGTTGGTAGAGGGTAAACATAGGGGGATCCTCTTTCCCCTTACCTTTTCATCATCTTTGTGGAAGCCTTAAGCTAACTTATCTCTATAGCCAAATCTTCCAACATTATCAAGGGTATCACTTGTGCCACTAACAATAGTCTTATCACTCACCGGTAATTTGTTGATGACATAGTTATGATGGGATAAGCCTTAGTTTCTAAAGATAGATGTTTCAAGAAGATCTTTGAGATGTATAAAGGGGTGTCTGGTCAAAGTGTGAATTTCAATAAGAGTTATTTTTTCTTCATCAACACTCCATAAATTCTCTAATCTAAAATTTCCAAGACTCTAGGATGTAACATTAGAAATTTACCATATACTTATCTTAGCATCCCTCTATTTGAAGGCTCACTAAAATCTTCCTTCTAAATACCCCTCATCAATAGGATTTAGAAGAAGTTGGCTAGCTAGAAAGGGAATCTCCTAACACAAGTCGATAAAGTTCAAATTATTAAGAATTTCCTCTAGAGTATTCCATTTTATTTCATGTCCACTTTTACCATTCTAAAATTCATTACAGACAAGTTGGAGAGTATCCAAAAAACCTTCCTTTGGAGAGGTTTAGAGGACAAATTTAGATTTTCACTCATTTCCTAGGATCATGCCTATCACCCAATATCCTTAGAAGGCCTGGGACTGAAAAGGGTTTTAACCATGAACTAAGATCTTTCAGTGAAGCAAGCCTAAAGAGTGGTCATGGAGGAAAACCAATGGACCAAAATCATTAGGGCCAAATATCTTTCCTTAGGGGAAGGCTCTCGCTTTTTAGCAGATTTTAGTCCTACTAATGGTTTTGATTTCTGGAAAGCTCTATAGGTGGGTAAGAGCCTTCTTAATAAAGGGATAAAATGGAATGTTGGAAGAGGAAATATGGTGTATTTTTGGATCAATCCATGGATCTCTACCCCTCTAGAATCCACTTTATAAGACCCAGAATTGATAGCTTTCTTCAAAATTAACTATGGGCTCAAAGTAATGGATTATTGGGAAATTAGAAATGGGAGAAAGTGCTAGAAAACTTTATCCAAACTAGGTTTGAACAAACAACAAAACCATCTGCTCTAAACTCTAAATGAATCCATTCAACATATTCATATCAGTCAAGCTCCTAGAGAAGATGAAATTGTTTGGAAACATAATTCCAATGGGATTTACTTGGTGAAATAAATATTCTTATCTTTATGGAATTTGGATGAGGAGGATTTCAATTACAAATCTCTCTAGACAAAAAACCTCATCCCTAAAATCAATGTATTCTACTGGTTAACAACCCAAAACAAGATATTAATAGTGGACAATCTAATCAAAAGAGGTTTAACCATCCCTAACAAATGCTCTCTTTACAAATAGCGAGTAGAAATAATGGAACATTTCTTTTTTTTGCCTGTTTGCGTCAATTATTTTTTAGAAAATTTTTAGTGATTCTAATGTGTTGTGGGGTTTTCTAGGTTCTATCCTAGACTTATTTACCCAATGGAAACCCCTTTGGGAAGAGTTGCCATTAATTCATTGGTGGAATTTGGCCCTAGCCCATATATTTTGGGGTATCTGGAAAGCTAGGAATGCTTGCATATTTGAGTGTCATCAACCTCATCTTGAGTCTACTTTCAAAAGGATCAAGGCTTTTATGTAGAAAAAATGGTCAATCTCTGCCCACACCTTTGATCAGCCAAGATCCTCATTTTCTTCATCAATTTTGAAATAACTTAATTTGGTCATTCCAGGTAAAGCCCAGGCAAAAGAGGTGGATAGATATCTTTTCAAATGGTATCTCTCCATTCATCCATGGGTCAAATTAAATTTTGATAGGGTAACAAATGGGAATCTTGGTCCTATTAGGGTAGGTGGTGTGATCAAGGATTCTTCAAGAAACATCAAAGTAGCCTATGTAGGGCCCCTTAGAATTCCAACCAATCATGTTATGAAAGCCTCGATGGCACTATGGGGCATTGAAGAGATGGTCAAATTGGGTTCTCAATTTTTTCATATAAAAGGGGACTCAATGAACATCATTAATTGTCTTAAGGGTCTATCCCCTTCTTGGAATATTTTTGGAATCATCAATGATGTCAAATCCCTTCTCAACTATTTCAAAGGAGTTATTATCAAACATGTTTATAGAGTATGAAATAGGGGAGCTAATTACCTTAAAAATATAGGGGTCCTTAGAAGTGATTACATCACTTGGCATGATGGTGAATTTCTAGATGATGTCATCCAAATAGTCAAGAAAGAAAAGGGATTTGCCATTTATAGTCATGATGATTAATTTTTTTAAGTTTAGATTGTGGGTTAAGCATATGGCTTTGCACACATGCAAAGCCATCTTTTTCAAAGAGTGTCATGAAGGTCAATCATCATGCCCTTACAATTATCTCATGACTGATTATTGTTCCCCCTACTTTTATTATCCTATATTGCTAAGTGCTTTTCAAAATACCTACAAAGATAACAATAAAGTAGGAGTGAATTTAGGCAAAGATAGAGATCACTTCAAGCCAATTTATTATTTTGATATAAATAAAAATGATCATGTATGGAAAAAAGATGGTTAAAGGGAAGTTGGCCCCATTCATGGAATGTCTAGTGGGGCATGATACATCACTTTCAAGGGATTTTGCTCATGGCTAGATTAACCATGAGGTGAAAATGCATGGGCTAAAGATTCAAATTATAGAGGACCTGATTGGGGAGACAACAAGAATGGAATGCCATGAAGTTAAGGAATTTAAAGACAAGCATCACAAGGAAGAACTCATGCATATTTTTTCAAGAAAGAGAAGGAGAAATATATGCCTAAACCATTATCCAACAAAGGTTACATGTGCAATGATTTGCTAAGGAAATGGCTAGAGGTATGTATCCAAATAATGCATTATATCACTTTGGAAGGTAAACACACCATTATCTATTCACATAATTTCCTACTTTTGGACCATTTAAAGGGTCATCTTATCAGTATCCCATTCTTTTTGCTATAATCTTTGGAGGTCTCTATTTTAAATTTCAAGAACCCTACCATGGATCTTATCCATCAGAGCCTCATTTTCTTGCTAATCAAAAGGGGGGAACCAGTCTAGTCCAAGACCATTTCAATGGATATTGATATTAAAAGTGATAAGGAGGATTTAGAGGTGGAGGGTGATCAACCCTTAAATTCTAAAGAGGAGAGTCAAGGGAAACAGTTAGGGGCTTCTAGCACCCGTGCATAGAAAATTCACAAATTTGATTTAAGAAGCTACTATTTCAATTTTAAAGTAAAAATTGTTCTAGGGGATGATGGAAATAAGGGTGTTGAAGATTCACTCCAAAAACTCCATACCAAAATTACAATCCAAAATTTCATTTACAGATAAATCTTGGAGGAATTCGAGAGGTTAAGTAATGTTTTCAGTTTTAATAAGTTTGTGGTTCATGATGGTAGGACTCCTGAGACTAAAAAATCTAGAGAGGATTCTATATATAAGGACAATGAGGAGGAAGATACTTAAGTTTTTGAGGAAATCATAAGAGAATCCCCTCATGTGTATTTCAAAAGGAAGAAGCCAGATAATGAGGAGGAACAATTCATTAGCAATTGCACTAGAGGCAAATGTCACAAAAAAGTTAATACAATGACCAAGAAATTGGTCGCTTACTCTGAGTTAGAATAACTCTGTTGTCTCCCATTTTGGTCAGGTCCTTTTTGATTTATTGGTTGAATTTTAGCTAAATTTTAGTGGTAGTTAGGCTATTCATCAGGGTTTTCACCCTTATCTCACTTGGGCTTCGTTTATTTTCTCTTGCTTTTCTATCTGTTCTCTTTTGTACTAGGTTCAGGTCCATTCAACCCATATTTACCTATCAAATAAAAATATTTTAAATTTTGTTTTTATTGCATTATTATGGAGGTTTCCTGATCAAAGTGTCTTGGATATAATATTCAAGTATTCTACTCTTTCACCAATTATTGTTGTGGATCTACTCATTCTGATTGTAATTCTTGTATATATAATTCTAATATTGTGAATCATCTAAGTAATATCCTTATGGGTTATCATATCTAATCTCCTTATCTATAATTATAAGGATAAATATATAACATATAAAGATACCAAAGAATTTTAATGATAGGATAATAACAACAAACTAGAGTTTACAACAATGCATGATGAACTAAGGTTAGCAATGGATAAATAAATAAATTAATAAGAGATAACCCTATAAGGGAAGGGATCATGCAATTAAACATCAGTAACACTAGTCACATGTAAGGTGTGACCCTAATAAAGTGGCATGATAATTCAAGGGTTTAGGAAACCCTTGGGAAAATTAGATCCCATATGCAATATAGGAATAATCTAACCCTAAGAGGTACAACATGGAATAGGTTCACCAAAATGTAGTAATATAAAGTGGATACAGGTCCAAAATAATGTATAAACCATGCATAATGTGTTAAATTAAAATATGAACAAGATAAAGTAATATACTAGCATAAACAAACTGAATGAAAGGAATAAAATGTATTAAAATTGATAAAGAGAGAATTATGAAATAAATATCAAATTGTATCAAAATTTTATACTTTAAAAGGCTGAATTTAAATGAAAATAGGTCTAGTGACTATTCCAAAGACAACCCAAAAAAAATTAGAGTTGATAAGTTGCAATAAATGACTAGGAGTGTGCTGGCAGACTTTTGGTTAGACAAGAAATGGGATGATCCACTAAGGGAGAGATAAAATTATTCTAGTTAGATAGTGTGTTCTCATATGTAGTTAGTGTAATATCCTCATCAAATTAGGTTAGATCCCCCTAAAAAATTATTAATAACTTCCTCTATTTATATATCTTAAAAATCTCACTCAATTTGTTTCGATTGATTGTATATCTCCCAAAAAAATTTATCCTTCCTTGCAACCTTGTTCAATGCAAGTCACCTTGAAAAAAATAAAATAAAATTCAAGTAGTTATAAGGGGAATAACTCAAAAAATTCCTATCCTTTTAAAATTTAAAAAACATCATTTAATGTAGGTCAACAAGTAGTCTTTTGTAATATGAAGATCATCACCCTTATCCTTATCTTTATTAATGACATGCAAGAAACTAGTATAGTTTATATGCTTTTTCACTAATCCTCAAATTATTATTTTAGTACATGGGTGTTTCTCTAAAAAATAAATCCTTGTATTTTAGTTTTCAATATATGAATTATCAATTCAAATTGGTGTGTACTCATGCACTTATAGATTTCTTGAATTCAAATCGGAACCTTATTGGCACACAAAGTAACACATAAAGTATGGGAAAGCTAAAAATTGTGGCACAAAGGACTAAATAAATTAGGATAAGGAGTAAAATAAACTAAAAAAAAAAAAAGCTAAATAATGTGTCATAATTCTCCTATTCATACTAGAATCATGTTGGTATGCTCCTAGTTAAAAGACTAGGAAACTCTAAAACAATGCTTTCATCATTTTAAAACCATCAAGGATCATAACGGGAATTTGTTTTGTAATTTTATATGTTTTAATGCATTACACATTGAATTTTTGTGTTATCATAGCTAGGGTGAGTATAAAATGTATTTGTAAAGGAAATATAAAATCACATAATGAAAATAGGGCCCATAACATAAAAAAAAACATCCCAATAAAATCCTAATTAGAACCAAATATACATTATCACATGAGCACACTAATACCATAAAAAATAACTATTAATTTAAAAAAATTAGGTATCTACACATATTTATATGTTAGACATCAATGATTTTAATTCCTAGCTTACAAATGATGTGTGTAATCCATTTATTTTGAGATATGTGCTTCATAGGTTCATCCCACATATCAAAACGGGGGCATATATTCCACCCATTTATATTTATAGACTCCATGTCTACATAAATTCCATACTATTTTTTATCTTCTAGATGAGTTAAATCAAATTTTTATCATTCTTAAACATCTCCATCACATGGGGCATGTTTTCACTACAAGATACATTCAAGATATTTCCTAATCTTAATTTTTATATTACATCATATTTATTTAGCCTTGATTTTTTACCACTAAAAGTTGTACTTATAAATGCACAAATTATTTAGTGTAGGTTCATATTGATGGGAATACATAGTGGTGTCCTCACAATTACAACAAAATTAGGTGAATTATTTTTTGTTTGTATTTTCTAGAATTTAAAATGTTATTGTCATGGGAACTTATCAACATATAATTTTTATTATAGGTTTCAAAATGATATCCACATATTTAAACACAAATTAAAAGATTTTTGGGACTCATACAAGGTTCTCTCTCACACTTACAAAGAATCAAATGTATTATTTTTTAGTTTTTACTTTATATATTACAACACATTATTTATTGATCGACAACTTATCCACATGTAAATATCCTTGAAAGTTTTCACATGTACATTGGAATTTTTTGGAGACTTCAAGAGTGAAACTATTTTATCAACCTATTGATTAATTTAATTTAATATGTGTGCACATACACACATCAAAGTGAGGAATTATGTAGATATCATAAAAATGGCCCCATGGTATTATTTAGTGTTATTTTTATAATTAATTTACCACAATTGTCATGATAGCTAATTTGGTTCAAATTAGGCATCATGGGATATCTTGTTGAATTCCAAATTATTCATTTCACACCTATTATGCATCCAATATATTATATTATTAATCCAATTTATTGTCCTCATTTTAACTTGTGTTTTAGACCCTATATAATTAAAGTTTGCCTACATTCATCCCTTCCCCTATTTTTAGGTCATAACCATTGAAAGTAGTAATGGGTATCTGTAATGTTTAATTTGAATTTGAACATAATATATAATTAGACATGCATGTAGTTCATATAAAAAAACATTTATCAATAATTATATTGAGCACTCATAGACATTCTATAAGGGATCAAGCAATCATTAGATAATTCATTATCATTGAAGCTAGTATTTCCATGGAGCATTTGTGTACTCAACCTAGAGGTTTGAATATCATTGGAATGATTTACATTTATGAAAATTATTATTTTTTATATCTTCATATAGTGGTTTCCACTACTTGGGGTCCTAAAAAATGCCAAGATAGTTATACTATTCACCCCATTTATCATAAGCCTCTAAAGCTTACCTTTTTCCTTAAGCTTCAAATAATACAACCATTGAAAGAAAATGAGGAGAATAATATATATTTGTAGGTACATTGGTGATATATATTTGGGATTTAATTATCAATTCAAAATATTTTTTAACATTGTGAGATAAAGCTAAGTATTAAAGCCCTTTGTGAATTCCCTGCTTATAAAATTATATTAATAGATTAGGCATTATTTATATATTAGATATGTATTGTGATGATTAGTTTAAATTAAATGGTAATTAGTGTTAAATTTAATTGTAAACCATTTACCCATATTATAAATCATTATTTATACTTCTTGTGTTCACCCTAAAACATCTCTTTTAACTTTGGCACAAGAAATTTTTTGAAAATAATTTTACTCATAACAAAATAAGCCATGCCAAATGATAAGCACATCAAAATAAGTAAATATGATCCTAGTTTCTTATACATTACCTATTAATTATTTTTATCCCCATGCTCTATGGTATGTCCTTCTTTATATAAAATTTATTGCAACATAAACCATCAAGGATAATGTGCTAATAATGCAAAAAAACAAATGCCTTGCATCTTTACATATGTACTTCAAAAAAAATATAATGGATTCTTATGTCACAAATAAAATTTCACCATTCATGTCATCTATTTTACCAAATAAACCTTTTTATATCATATCTACATATAAAATATTAAATTTTTTAAATAATTGCATAAGCCCACATGAAGGAAAACAACCTAACACTGACATTTCCCAAATAAAATATTATTTAATGGTTTCATTAATGCACATGAAATATAAATAATTTTATAAAAAAAATAAGACACTACACCAAGATTTTTTTTTGCATCATCCACTACACATAAATATATCATATCTGATAAAGATCATATGCCTCTATGAGCCAAAAATAAAAAGAACCCTGTATAGAAATATAAAATTATAATAATACCACAACAAAGCATAGATATATAAAAAAAGATATTCAAAACATAAATTCCTATGAATAGTATCTAATAATGAATAAATAAGGTATTCATGATTCTCAACTCCAAACAAAGGAAATGGATTTATGGAAAATATAGAAACCAAAGATCAATACCATAATGTTACTGAAAAAACAACTTATATATGAAAAACATATTCATAAAAGGTAATAACCCTCATGTTCCTTGACTAAAAAATATATGTCATATACCATAAAACCTTTGAATAGGCTCCTCATATATATACGTTTAGGAAATAATGTAAACACAACCTCTTAAATATACATCTATGTAGCCATCTAAAACACTAATGAGGTCTCGAAAATATAACCAAAATGTTATCTAAAACTAGTTATGTATGAAATATCCTTAATAAAAAAAAAATACCACCAAATGTTTGAATATCAACTACAAAGGATAATTTCACTTGTGGTACATAGTGGATTACTTCCAATGACCTCAATTTATGAATCACAATGAAAAATGGAGATTGCATATATTTTCAAATCTATAAACCATCATAATAGGTCCATGAATATTAATCCCATAGGTTCACAACCATAAAATAAAATCTACTACATTATGAAATAAGAACACATGAAAAAATGAACACTATGATTATGAAAATACTAATGGATCTCCTCATTCTTACTAATCATGAAAATATGTCAAAGCCTCCCTTTCTCATGGTCAAAGTTGTAGGGTTAGTAGAAGATATTCTAGATAAAATATTTAATGTTTCTTTAATTCATTATAGGATTGATAATGATATGATGGTCAAAATAAAGAGAGTTTAACTTAGTAACACCATGAAAATTAATGAATATCTTGAAATAAATGTCCATGCTCCTATTTATGAAATATGGAATCTTGTGTACATGCAAACATGTAAGAAACACTTAAAAGTGAATGAATGTCTATATAAATATAAAATTAATTAAATGATGAAATTAAAGGAGATAATATATAAAAATACACTTAATTGTGAAAAACTTGTGAAGTAACTTATATGAAATATACATCTTAGAACTTGTACTACATATGAATATGTATTTATCTTATTAAGGTTACCAAGTGAAGTATAATACGCATCACCATGTGATTTTTTCAAATGAAAAGAGTAATGGGAGTAGTATATCAACATGTGACTAGGATATTAGAGAGTAAAATAAGTAGATCACCATTTTGGGGTTTGGGATGAACTTGTGAATCACATATTATAAAAGAAACAAATTATGCATACCATGTGTAAAATAGGAAAGATAAATAACTAATATGTAATATAGTAATAAATCAATGTAAAATATGATGTGATTCCATACATACATACATACATACATACATATATACATACATATATATATATATATATATATATATATATATATATATATATATATATATATATATATATATATATATAATGTGTGTGTTATTACAATTGGGAAGTCCATGTAGGATTTTAGAATGGGAGCAATAATTAAATGGGCATGGGCCAAATAAACAAAGCAATCAACATAAACCAAGGGGCTATAAGAATGGTAATGAAAATAATAAGTATTATAAAAAGATAAGAACATAAATTTAAAACCTAAAATAATATGAAGTAATGAGAAACTCGAGGAAATAAATAATGAAAATATATAAGTAAGCTCATTAAGAACCCAAAAATCTATATATAACACTAGGGAAGAATACATGTGAAAAACATAGAAAATAAAGGAAATAAGAAAAAAATCTACATACATAGATTGTGCACAGTGTATTCAATTAATTAAATCATATTATATCATGTATGTGTGAAGGGTTATAAATAATAACCATATTATTTATTTTCTACTATCCAATCATCCATTTTTAATACCCCTAAGTATCCCTGGGTCCCATTAAAAAATCCCCTAATGTTATGGGTACCTTTGCAGTACATTTTTTTACAAAGAGATATTTAATACCACTAGTTAATTATACCTATCATACGTGGGTGGAAAAATTCACATTTCATATAAGTTTTAAAAGGATAAAAATACATGTGTCACCATTAATATAAATTGTATTCTTAAGACACCCTTTCATAATTATTAATTACCATTAAATTCACACCAAATAAACATAAATTAACATAAGTTTAAATCACAAAGTGAATTAACAATTTATATCAAGATAGAGCATAAGTTGAATGACACTCTTAGCCACATACTGGTGAACAATGTTTACTAGAAGACATCAGTGTTCTTTATAACATGTCGATAAAATATGTTGGTCACCACATGGTGGATAAATAATGCATTATCAAAGGTTATAATTTATAAAATATGTATAACCTAATAAATCAACTACAAACTAATAGTAAACTATCATAAACTAAGGACAAATATTATTCAACTTAATACAATTGTAAAAAATGGTAAAAAACATAGTAAAAGAGAATATAAATTATAGATCATTTAAAAACATTCATAATAGACCATAAACCATATAATATTAAAATAAGGTTAACTTATAGTAAAAATATTAACTTGTAGTAAAACATAAATGACTGATGAATAACATTACTAGATCGCCTCAAAGACCAGCTTATAAGGTGAAGCTTCGTCGAGACACCATAAATACATTTTCATTATTATTAAGTATCAAAGCATAAAAATAGAGATAACATCATAGGGGTTACCTCCAAGAACATTTTAAAGGTTAAAACCCCTTGAAGGAACATTTTCATCAATTTATTATAAATAAATAACCAACTAACCATCACCAACTAATCATCACCAAACATAACCCAAAACCAAAAACTACCAACCCATAGTGAACCAAACACCAACCAACATCATCACAAGGGGTGAATCAAAGACCATAATATAGGAAAAAATAATTATAACAACTCTTGGAGATACCCATTTCATATGAAATGGTTGATATCATAAACTTAAAACTAAATAAAAACAAAGTACCATATGTTTTTTACAAATGAAATTAATAATTTATTAATCATAAGGAGAATTAGTTTGAGATTTTCTACCACATGTTAATGTAGGAATTTTACCATCACTAGACTTCAAAGACATGCCATTTTGAAAAGTTTCATTCAACTTCCTTGTTTGTCTATTTGTGATATTTTTTCATGTCTATGAAAAAATTCTCTCCACTCGACTAAACTAGGGAGATTCATAATAGATTCAAACACGTCATTTTATACTTTCACCTTCAAATTTTAAACTTAATTTTTCAATTTTATAACTGCTCATTCACACTTTGAGCAATCAATTCTCATTTTGGTCATCTAATCATCTATTTTTGTATTATTACATCTTTAAAATTAGTATGGATCTTATTAAATTCCTCTTGAATTTTAATATTATTATTGGTCACTCTGAATTCCCTTTCCTTTAAAATATTTTCCCACTAAATATATTAATTTCCTTTGTGTGTCATGCCCTACATCTAAACAACAACAACATACACTTCAGAATCTTCATGGACTAGAATTTATTTTACTTATCCTCATTCAAGTGAATTTCCAATGCACACACTTTCTAAATAAATAATTTATTTTACTTTATTATCCATTTAAAAAATAAAATAAAAACACTTATCCAAAACTTATTTTAAAAACTTCAATTTAAGTTATCACCCCTTGCAATCTATACATAAAGTCCTTTGGATTTTGAGACTCTCTAAATAGCTTATCTAATTTTATATGCACATGTTCAACACCCACATTGACTCCAAGGTCTTCTTCCTACATGAAATTATGCATATCCCCATGCATTTCCCACACATAAACATATATGACAAAATTTTAAAAATATGGATCATTATGATCTTCTTGAATTAGAGCCAATATAATTTTTGTTGATCCATTTTTGTTATGACCATGATGTCTAGAGTTTTCATGGGGATGTATTCATCAAATGCATTCCTTCAACACATGAATTATGTTGACATTGAAATTTTGGGGTGAATTATGTTGTAGGGTTTGGATTTCACTAGTTATGTCATCAACATAATTTCTATCATCATAAAAAATTGCAAGTATTAATCTTCTTTTCCTTATCAAACTAGGACCCACATCTCTATTATCACTTACACCCTCAAATGTCTCTTTCATGAGTATGGTGGAATTGCATTTTTATTTTCCAAAATAAAATTGAACTAAGTATTCATTGTTAAGTTGAAATGGACTCAAATTAAACATTGATAGTGTATTTATCACCTGTTCAACCCCATGTGGCAAAAATTTAGTACTAACTTTTAAAAATAAAATTGTACAAATAATATTTACAAACATTTTTTGAACTTTCTCAGATTTTTCCCTAATTATTTGAAACATAAAATAATCTAAATTATAAAAATTTTCCTAGATGATATCATTCACATACTCAACCAACCACAATGGAAAATTTTAAATTATCTCTAAACAAACCAACCCAAAAAGAACATGCTCAACACATGCCTTAAAATCTTCATGTTTAATGATATAAAAAAATACCATTTCTTTGTAAATAGACTTGGGATCACCTATACACATGTTGATATAAATTATAATTTAAAGTGTATTTATTATTTTTTTCCTAGAAACCATCTCCCTATTATTTGTTAAATCAATCACCTTATTTAATAAATTAATAGAAAGGTTCAAATGCTTACTCGATAAAATGACAATATTTTAAAATGTTAAAGTTATCCACCAAATGCTTATATGGATTCACTTCCAAAGATATCACATACATGCTGATAAGATAAAAGACCTTCACTTGTTTAATTAATTGAAATAGTCCATTAGTTGGAGATTTATTGACCAAAGAAAAAAAAATAGTAGTTTTATCATATCCATTTATAGGTTTTGGTGGAGGCATTATCATCTTCAATGGACACACACCATTTTGCTTGATCTATGAGTCATATTCATTGCTAATTTATATGAAATGGGTTGTAAATAGGATAATAAGAGTATAATTTTATGATAAATACTAATTTCATAGTTATTTTCATATAATATTACATGAATGATAACCATATAATATTTTAAATGAGTAGCATGTGAGTGGGGAAACCTTAGGTAATGCCTAAATCCTTTTCTAGTTCATGAATTTTAAGGTCATTAATGAACCATTAATGTGAAAGTTTATTGAATAACAATAAATTTATGTCAATTAATGATGTAAAATAAATTCAAACACTCTCATTTTAATCTTTCTCATAAACATATTTTAATGTCATTATTTAACTATTAATGCAAAATGTAGTTAACTAGCTATCAATATCTCCCAATTTGTGGTAGTGATTTTTTAAATATGGATATATAGATGTGGAATAAAGTTACATATATTTATAAATTTGGTCATAAAATATAATATGTTGGTGTTGGACATCAAACCTCAATCGATGGTTAAATATGGATGCATGAAGGTGGCATGAAGACACAAAATAAAAATTACACATCTAATCATATTGAAATGTGACTAGTACACATACAAAATGTGATTAATACATATTCATCCTAAATGTGACCTAAACATTCAAGGATACATGAAAGAGTAACATAGGAGACTATTAATCATCACTACTAGTGATGATAATTTATCAACCATCCATGGAAACTAATATTTTCCATCTAGCACTGATGAACTAACTAACATTTAGTATTAACCAAAAAAACCCAATTTTGACCCAAACATATTGTTTTGTGTTTTTAATATCAACTATATGGGAGAGGTAGAGGAAAAGGGTCCATAAAAGGTGAAGATAATTTTTTATTTGTATTTAAAAATAATTTTTACTAATAATACAAAAGATAGAGCCATTAAAAGTATAAACATAATGAGAATCTAACCTCAAATTGAAATTTTGTTGAAATTAATTAAGGAAAAAATGTTGAAATATTCCCTCCAAAAAAAATACTCTATGAAAATCCTCTAAAACTATGATGTGAACCCCTAGTATTAAGGGTACTCTATGTACATCCACTGATAAAAAATGTTTAGAGATTTGTGAAACTCTAGTGTTAAGGGTTTTTTTTTTTTTTTAAATCTAAAACTCATTAAATTATGTTGATCTAATTTTGATCTACCAAATAGATCCCTTATACAAACTTTCCCTTGCACTCTTCTTTATGATCATCTTACATATATTATATTCATACTTGAAAATAAGTAGGAAAATATTTATTTATTTATTTTACGAGGAGGGATTTAAAAAATGAGACTCTTGTATGTGGTAGACTCCTAACATGTGTAATGTGGAAAAACCCCTCTATTTTTCACTAGTTTCAGGCCCCAACCCCTCAATACCTACCCCTACAAATAGTATCTTAAACCCATTTAACCAATGAATACACCTTGGTATATTAGGGGTGATTTTAGTATATCAATAAAACTCTAATATGCATGCACATGTCATTATACCACTACCTTTATGAATCCCATGATATATTTTGTATGTAGGGAAAATATGGTCAGAAATACAAATATCCTATAATATAATAAAATGGATAATACCATACTATATCCAACATACATATAATTTTACACACCACAAAGTAGTGTGATGAGTGGTAGAATTAACTCCGTAATTAAACTTGACATAGTCCAATCACTGTGTAAAACCTAATAGAATGTGTTCTAGAGGGGTAACCACTTGGTTTATTGAGAATGTTATTTCATTAAATTTTTAACCTAGGGTGTATATACTTTGGTAAGGTATCAAAACTATATATTCACACTATAATCTTTGTAAGATTAAGATACTAATGGTTACATATAGGAAACGCACTTTATATAATTTTAAATGACATAATGCAAGCACTCTTGTATGAAGGGGAAGATACATAAATTAAACTAAGATTATTTTTTAAGATTCATGTATTTTATTTGAATATAATCAATCAAACATACATAAGAACACTTACTTATAATTAAATCAATCTATAATAATCAAGAGACATATACACACATAACTATACATGTAAACACATAACTTGAATATAAAATATATGCTTAATGCATGTGGTTGTTATAAAAACTCATTAAAAGTGGGGCCTACTTGGTTGGACTTATTCTTAAGATCTATTCCTTAATTATGAATGATTTAGCTCGAATCACTTCACTTGAATTGATCAAAGTTTGTAACAATATAATGATTTCTATAAGAAAGTATGAAAGATTACAATAGCTTCTTCACTCAATATGCTTATATGCTTATGCTAATCTCTATTATAACTCTTAATCACTTACAAATATTTCCTTATATTGAGAGATGAGGTGTTTATTATATAAGTAAATACATAATATTTATAACCACATGATTCTATATAATGACAAAAATTAGAAGAATACAATAAGGTGTTGAGATGGTTAAAACCATATGACCATACAATTCATAACTGAAAAAGATGATCTAATGGAATTTCCATGTAGTTACAACAACTTCTCATCACATTTAATGTTTTTTGGAGATCATTGCATGATTTTAAATATGATTAGAATTGACAATTGAATTTTTTTTGTCATCTGGAAAATGATCACCTATAGTTGTTGTTGTGGGTAAACTCAACTAATTATTATGGATGTACTCAACCAGTTGTTATGGGCACTCTACATTCCAATGTCTAGTCAACCAATGGATATGAGTATGTCTACCATAATGGTTGATGGATATTTGAACATAACAACACATATCTTCCCATTCTAATTAGCCATGAAAACATAAACCATTATGAAACCATTGAATTGCATTAGAAAAAAATAATAACATATTAAAACTTAATATTTAATTTGTGTGTGTGTGTGTGTGTGTGTGTGTGTGTGTGTGTGTGTGTGTGTGTGTGTGTGTGTGTGTGTGTGTGTATTTATGAGTCTTTTGGAATGGAAACTATAATAAAAAGGAACAAAGTAGGAAAGTTTCAGACATCAGATGAGATCATTACTAGAGCTCATCACACCCCTCAAATTTAGGTGTTGTACATCTATTGTGAAACAAAAAAATGTGTATCGTGATGGACATATATAAGAATAAAAAGTCATAATATGGGCACACATGGTTTTTAAGTCACAATGGGTTTCATCCCCTATTGCCTGCTATGGGAGATATCCTCTATTTTGTTGTAGGAACTCCCATTTTTTGTCTTCTTCCTATTCAATGATATGTCATATTATGGTCCATAATATGATAATATACCAAAGGAGTGTCATCATAAAATTCATTAATATCCATATAATCAAGTTATATTTTAGACAATTTATAAATCTTACCAATCTTCCATTTGTAGTTTTGAAATTATGAACAAAATATGTTTCTCTTTGCTACAACTGTGGTGTTAGTTCTTCCCATATCACTCTATAAGCTACAAGGTCCTCTTTATAAATATTTTTAGAAAGATAAATTATATTTTTAATAACTTCTTATCTATAATATTTAACAACATGAAACATAGGGTGTTGAATAAGGCTATACCATTGTCTGATGATTTTAATAGGAAACAAAAATTGTAATCTAAGATTTAGTGGGGTATAGGTCTCTACTATAGAATATATATCCATTTATTTTCATCTTATTAATTAATTATTAAGTTAATATTAGTAATCTCAAATTTTTATGTCTTGCACCAAAAAAATGGGGTTCCATTCTTTATTACTAATGACCACTAACTCATACTATATAATTCACACATCAAGTCCTTGTGCTCTTTGGTTCCATTAAGATATTCATTATACAAATAAAAATAAAATCTTATAGAGTATCTTTCCCAAGAAATTAACCAACCAATATGAAATTTAATCCATTTTAATTGAAGGTATAAAGTATAAACTCTACAGGGAGGCCTATATTGTAACATTTCCATAAATAGCTCACAAACCCTAGGAATTAAATATTCAAAACTATAAATTCTTATCTCCTTTTCCCTTAATTATGTATCCTTTCCCTATATATTTTTATTCAATTTATTGTTTTATTTTATCAAAAAATGGATTTTATTTTGCTACCTTTTATAATTTTTAATCCAACTTAACTTAAAGGCTTCAATAATGTCTTGATGCCCTTTTCTTTCAATACAATCTACATGAGTTTGATTAGGTTATTTAGTCATACCTATTTGTGTAGAATAAGTTGTAAGTTTAATGATTATGACTACAATTATCTTAGGTAAATTAGATAAATAATCTTATAGAGTTATTTCTTTATAGGTATTTATTGTAGGTACTACTACATGTTCTTGTATAACGGCTATACGTTCTTGTGTCTTGGCTACAAGTTATTGTGTTATAATTACTCTTTTTTATTCATCATCTACCACTTAAGATAATGTATTTAGTCCAATTTCCCTTGATTATAATCCCATATTTTTATTCTTTATAATTTCTATCTCTTGATATGAAATAAATAACTTGTCATGGTCACTCAATTATGGACTAGGAGGAGCAAGGGTATGTTCCCTTTCCTCAATTACTATAAACTCCTCCTCATATTTCTCTTGAAATTCCTCATTGACTATATTTTCATCCTCTATTTATTCTTTTATATTTTATTCACTAGAAATAATTTATTATTTCATATCTTCTTTTGCCTCCTTTTCTTCGATTTCTTTCTCTACCTCTTCTTCTTCCATTTCTTCTTCAATCTAAAAAATTCTAGTAGTGGCTTCCTCATTGATATCTTATTCACCTAAGCTCAAATATTATTTGGAGATGTCCTCTTCTAAGTAAATGTCAATTATGACTACCTTGGAAGAAGATTCTCTTGTTGTTATTCCCTTGGCTCTCAACCTTATGAGAGAGTCTCTTTGGTCTGTTAGATGATGCTACAATAAGATTTTGAATTTTATCAAGTGGAAGAAATACTATAGGTAGAATATTTGTTATAGGTGAAGGAGTTGCTACAAATGCTCTAGGTTGAACAATAGCTTATAATGGCATTGTTACAAAGTATTCTCAATTGACATCGGGTCTAGTGGAGGATAAAACTCTCCCCATAATTAATGTGATTAAATAATGATAGGAAAGTGCTAAAGGATTTCCTTTCTAAAATTACTTGGACATTATTCTCAAAAAGTGAAAAAAATAATTGGGAACATTTATGGTATGGCCATACCTTAAATTACTCAAAAAATATAAGTGAAAGGTATATACTAAAGAAAACTTACCTTCCTCATGAAGTATTTGATGACAAATATGGACACCCAACACCAAGGGATAGGGAGATACAAACTTTTTATGCATTGAGATTCAAATTGTAAATTGTCTCCTATCCTAGTGAACCTTGCTTTGGCATCTACAATGATGTTTCTTTCTATCCATTCTTCCCCTAAAAAAGGTAGACTAGTTTATTCTGATATTAGTTCTTATGTTAGGACTATCTTTAGTCTCGTAACATCTACTATGTCATTCCTCAGGGTTCCAAAAAAGGATTTCACTATTATCAAATCATATGCTATCAATCTCTCTATGTAGACCATCCATCCTGTAATATTAAAGAGGGATACTATCATTGGGTTATTATGTAGTACTTTGTGGTCAATGGGTTCCATGAAATTTATATCTCCTCCCATTATTACTTGTTATCTTCACTACTGCCACCTTTGTAGCTTATGTTGGTTAAAAAATAATACACTATTTCTTAGGAAGTAAAATGCCATTTTTGGAAGGGATGAGTATGAATTGATAATGATTTTTTTATCCTTTCATTAGTGTAATTATATCATTCAAATCAAATGTCCTTTATTGGTTTATGTGTTGTGTGTCTAATATGTTCTTGGAGAGTACATATACAAACTAATATTGAGTACCCTTCCCCCCCAACTTTAAATTTTCACTTGACCTCAAGTTCAATTAATGGGAAAATAGAGTACACATAGTGAAAGAGGTGAGAGAAAATTGAAACAATTTTGGAACATGATGTTGGATGATGACAAGGAATTGGGATGATGTGAGAGAGAATGTAGTGAAAACTTTGGGTAAATATGGCTTATTTTTAGACGCAAGTACTCATAAATAGTCACATCATAATAATAATCAATAATTATATCAAAACAAACTATAAGATAAATATATATTATTATAAATTCCTTATATAAGTACCTAGTCTATTACATTGGTTTAACCAATATAATTATTTATAGTGGATGGCTAATGTTCCTTCAATAGGTATCCTATATCAATAGCCATCAATTGGATGAAATTTAGACCTATAGGATACTTCAGAGCTTATGAAAAAAAAATTGTTTGGGTGACTTTGTCCTAAAAGTGTTGAAGAGAGGTTTTGTTGCACCAATCTTATAAGGAACTTTTTATGAGAATGTTAAATTTAAAGTTCAATTCAAATACCTTGAACTGAAAAAATTCATTATATGTTGAGATCATCATGAAATGATAGAATTCCCCTTAGGAAAATATCACGTGGTCAATAAGTAAGCAAATTAGGGTGGAAGGCTATAGGGTGCTACTAGAGATGACAAATTTACAATAAGGAAAGATACAATAATGGTTTTAGGTGTATTTTGGGAACTTGCATTAACTTATGCATATATAAACCTACTTAGAAAAAGAGAAAAAAATGTAGTTACTTCACCTTTGAGATAATATGATATGGTAACTAAGGTAAATACTATGGTAATGAGTATCCATCATGTAAAAGACTCTAGTAGATGTTGTAAGTTTAAGAAAAGTTTCCTATAAATGTTGTAGGTCAACATAAAGTTACATGTAGATGCTAGAGGTCAAAATAGGGTTGCCTAAAAAAAGCTGAAATAATGTTTGATATAGCTTTAGAGGCTATAGGTGTAAATTTTAACCTACATATTTGAATGTTATAGGTTCATATGTTTACCTATAGGTTTGGATGATGAAAGTTTAAATTTTATGTGTAACAACAAAAAGTAGACCTATATCAACTACAATTTGACATGTAGCAACTCAAAGTGGACCTATAGAAAATGAAATTTAGTATTGAATTATACCATATGACCTTTATCATTATTTTCTATCAGGGGATCAACAAGATGATTTTCCACTTCAGTCTTTTTTATTTTTATTTTTATTTTTCCTATTTTTTTTTTTTAATTTATATTTTTACTTTTAATTTTAAGTGGTTAGACAAGTTGGTTTTCCACTCAAGCCTTTATAATGCAGCTTTGTCTAGCTAGTAAGCTAGTTTTCTAACCAAAACTACCATTGTGATGTACTTACCCTAGATAAATCAGGTTAAAATTTCTTAATCAGACTTTAGCAAGTTCTGATGATGAACCAATAGGATTTTTAGAGTGTTTATCTAATATATAATTGATTCCCATGTGTATACGAGGTTGGTCTTTAGTCATGAACTTTTGAATGAACTCTTCTTTAGAGAGAGGTTTTATGTATAACTTGAGATAGTTTTCATTGACCATCAAATAAAATATAACCAGATCAATTGTGCCTATCTTGACTAGTATATTATCAAATACCTTTTCTATCTCATAAGGACCTAACCATAACTACTAAAAATTTCCTTTATGGTCCTTATATTTGGAGTCAAAAAGCAATGCCTAATCCCCTATTTATAAATTCCTTGTTTTAATGAAATTGTCATGCCATTTCATCCTCTATTGTTAAAATATTTTTATGTAATGTATAACATCTCTTCTCATTTAATGAAGAGATTTGAGCCATAAAACCCTTTTATTTTATGTTTTTTTCAAATTTATGTTAAGTTATAGGGCATTCCATAGAGTCTTGATTTCAAACTCTATAGGAAGAAAAACCTTCTTACCATAGAGAAACTCATAGGGTGTGAATCTTGTGGTCATCTTTCATGTGGTACTATAAGCTAATACAAACTCTGTAATAAGTTCTACCCAATCATGATAGTGTATAGTGATTGTATTGGTAAGTATGTTCTCTAACACCCTATTAGTGACCTCTACTTGTCCATTGGATTATATATGATATGGAGTGGAATTATTATGCCTAAATTATTACAAGGATGTAATTAAATCAGACATGAACTATGGACCTTGATCAAATACTATCTCTCATGGAAATCCATATCTTGTAAATGTTTCCTCATAAAGGAATTATGTTGCCTTTTCATCTTGTGCATGTGTCAAATCTCAAATTTCTACCTATTTGGTGATTTAGTCTGTACATACCAAAATATACTCATGACCTTGATAATGTGGGTCTATTTGGCCAATGAAGTTAATCCCCCATTTTTAAAAGGATTCTAAGGATATTTAAGGTTGAAGTGGCATCTCATCTGAGTGTGTGGGTTTCCCCATACATCATCTATCACATTGGTGAGTGTCTGTAATATCATCTCTATGAAGAGTAGACCAATAGTAACTAGTGGTAAGTATTTTATAAGTTGTCATATTTGATAAAAATTTACCCCCACATGGTTAATAATTACATGCTCTAATTATATCTAACACTCCATCCTCTCTCACACATCTCATGATTAGATCAGGTTTAGTGTGGAAGTGGTAACCAAAAATCTAGGAATATGGGATGCTTTTAAACACCATATTTCATTTTTCCTTCGGTGAAAAATGTGTATGAGTCTAACCTAAAACCAAATAATTATTAATATCTACAAACCAATTAGTGTTAACATTCAAATCAAATATATGTTCATCAAGAAAAGAGTCATCTACTAGTGAACTAGTTTCATCAAGATGTACTCTAGACATAAAATATGCACCAACATTGAATTTACCAAGCCTATCCATAATGGTAATGTGAAATTACTATAAAAATAATAAAATATGACTATAATACCTATTACTACTAGTTTTTTTACTAAATATTTTATAGAAACATGATCAATATTTATAAAGACAAGATAACTAGTAACGCAATGTCAGAATTTGTTTATAGCATATACTAACACAAGTAACTCCTTTTCTATGATTGTGTATTTCATCTATACATGTATATTCTTTCTAGTGAAATAAATAACATAGGTGATTGACCCTTATTTTTTTTCCAAAGACTGCCACAAGTGTTATATCTAATGCATTAGTGGGAATGTGTAAAGGTAACTTTAAATTCAAACCTCTCAACACGGTTGCTATCACAAGTAAGTATTTGAGACTTTGAAAGGCTTTGTATAATGCATTAGTCCATTCAAAATTAACTTATTTTCATTTAAAAATAAATGATGAGTTGATATCTTGATGAATTATTTGATGAACCTACATTAATATCCATTATGTCCTAGAAAGCTTCATACATCTCATTATTTTTGTGGTGTGGGAATTTTTTTTATGACCTCTATCATAGCAGGGTTTGCCTCAATTTTTGAGTCTGAAATATGGTGTCCCAATACAATTAATTCTTGCATGAACATGTAACACTTTTCATGACTAAATTAAAATCTCTTATCTTGACAAGGATGGATAAATTTATTCTACTTTATGATGGCTTTATTGTAAGTGTACCATATACCATGAAGTCATCCATGTATATTTGAACACAATCATGGGATAGATCAAAAAAAATTATTAATACCACCCTGCAAAATGTGGTAGGAGCATTAAATGGTATGAATGATAAGATCAAGTAAGAATAAGTACCCAAACGACATGTTTTTTTTATCTTGGTCTTACGGGGAAATTTTGATCTAGTTGTCTCTGCTAAAGCCATCTAAGCAAGAGAAATATTTATTTCAAGAAAGGTTATCAAGAACTTGGTAAATGAATGGGAGATTAAAGTTATCTATCCTTATGTTAGTGTTTAACTCTCTGTATTCCACATAAATATGCCATTTAACATTCTTTTTTATAACAATGACAAGAGGAGAAACACATTGGATTTTAGATATGGGGTGTATAAATCCTACATCTAGGTGTTTTTGGATTTTAGATTTTAAAATTTCATAAGACAAAAATGTTTACCAATCTTTGAGGTTATCTAATGGGTTTGAAATCTTCCTTGATGTATATATGATGAGTGAAAAGTTTTGGGTGAACCCCCTCCCCCATAGTGCATAATATGGTAATCCCATGTAAATGTTATTTTATTTTTTTGAAGCATGGTGACTAGTTGGGTCTCTTGATAAAAATACAACTTATTTTCAATATTAAGGGGTCTTTCTAGTATTATATCCATTTATTTTGATAAGGTTTTCGTAGATTCAATGTTTCTTAAAAGAGTTCAAACACAAAAATTGTGTGGTAGGAGATGATGAAAATTCCTAATATCCTCTTTTATGTTTAAGGTGTATTCTTCAAGATTTTTTTTGAAATGGGTCAATATTTTCATGCAATAATGTTATCAATATGTTGGTATATTGTGTACATATTTTATATAGTGTTGGGAGTGATTGTATCTTCCTCTTTTTCTTTCAATAAAGGGATGTGTTAGATAGTGAGTAAGGTTTTCAAGGTAACATGGTCATCATCCTCCACTTATACCCATGGATATTTTTGTCCATCTAAATAACATTGGGAAGGTGGATACAAAACTAGTTTATTTATATTATTTCCATTGGAAATGAACATGTCTCTAGAATTTCATCCAAAGAAGGCATCCATTGTAGCCAACCAAGGTCTACATAAGATAATAGGGTATCCACCTATGTTTGATTTGGGTTGTAATATCATGAAATAACTAGGATATTACCATGATTTTACTATTATAAAAATGTCCTCTATGACTCCCTCAGGTTTTACAATTCAATGGTCAACCATATACAAAATAGTGGGTGTCTCTCAAAGACCTATAAGTTTTATTTTTCTCATGGTTTCTTTGGTCATGACATTAATGGTTGCTCCTAAATAAATCAAGGAATTTTTAATGAGGGTGCTATTGATGTAAACATCAAAACCAAGTTGCCTGAATCAGAGTATTTGGTTGGGATGATGTTGTCCAATATAAATAAAGTATATTTGGTTAGGAGGCTTTGTTATTATGAGAGGGGTGTTATTTTTAAGAGTATTTCCTGAAATAAGTTGAATATTGTCAAATTTTACAAAATAAGTGGGCTAAGTTATCACATACTTATTAAATATCAATTATAATGACTTATTATTAGAACTGGGTGTAGGTGTGGTAGGAAATTGTGGGGATCTTGGTGGAGGTAGAGGTGGAATGAAATTTATTGGCATTAATTACAAACTTTTTTGTAGGTGAGGTTGTGGAAATTGTTAAAATATAGTGTTTTTTTAGCCAAAGTTGATTCCCTCCCCATGGTTATTACCATTGGCTAGAGGGTAGATTTCATGGATAGGTTTAATTTTTTTTTTGTCATGGTTATTTTTTTTATTGTCAAATATTTTGGGATTAAATTATTTCCAATGACAATTCATATTTTAGGATTGCGGTTTGGATGGTTGATTCTAGGAAATAGATGCATGCCAATTAGGAGAAATATAAAAATTTGAATTAAAATTTGGATAAATAGATGACATACCTAAATGTTTTAGTATTTGTGTCCATGGATTGAATTGGGAAACATATAATATCCACTCTTTGTCTCCTCTAAGGGTATGAATATCCAATGTATCAAGATATTGTTTGGTTATATTGTCTAATTTGACATAGATAATGTGACATTTATAATCAGTTTTATTCTTATGGTAGTCTGAATAATATATAGCCAAGGCTTACTTTATATTTTATTGATTAATCCATGTATGAAATGTATCCAATTATATAGATAAATGGTTGATGATGTCTTACTTAATGTCTTGTAAAAAATTTATAAATTCCATCTTTGATAATCCATTAGTGGATTTAGATGTTGAAAGTGATGAATTTTGGTTTTTACAAGTTTTTTTCATCATTGATCTTGAGTAATTTATTCATAAGAGACATATATAATAAAATTTTAGTCATGATATATATTTTTTACTTATTATATTTAATTCTTCAAATCATTCATCCTTGATTCATTTTAAAAACACCAACTTGATAGATTATCTTTCCATATTGATTTTCTTGCATTTCTACAAGATAAAATTGAACCTTTCCAACTAATATTCTAATGGTTTGTATTCATTTTGTGACATAAATAAGATTTCATTCCTTGTATATTCCATTCCTTTGTAGTGCTCATGATAATTAATAAGTAATGTATTCTTCATCTCTTTCCACATAGAGATTACATCCTTCCCTAAACTCATAAATCATTTCAGGGTTAATGGATGGAAACATTTTTAGTTTTTTATCATCCATACTATAGTCGTAACTATGACATAGGACATAAAACTCAAATATAAATGTATCAAGATCTTCATTAGCTATTCCTCTTAAGTTGGGAAGAGTAGAGATAAACATGTTTTTCATGGGTGTATCTCTTGTAGGATTATTTGATAGGAAGCTCAAAGGTTGTAGTCCCATAGGTTTATTCATTATTATCTCCCATGATGTGTTAGGATATTTGTATGAGTTCTACCATGAACTTTTCAAATACTTTGTCAAAAAAATTTGGCAATGCATAGTGAACATTGGTTTTAAGTTTCTTAAAATTAGAGAAAAGAATTTTGACTAGGGGTGATAGAGTGGGACTTTCTAGAAATTCTATAGGAAGTTAAATAAAGACATCTTGTTCGACTAAGTCATAGGTTTCAATAGGATCTATATTATTATTTTTGGATAGAATGGATTTTAATTATATTTTAGAGAGGAGTTTGGGTGAGGGTGGATGGAGTTGAATACCTAATCCTTAAGTTTGGGGTGGCCAAATAGGCACTCTTTTAAATGGTGAAAAGATGTCCTTCTTAGGGGTATGAGGATCCTCTTGTCCTTTGATATTTTTTTTTACCAAATCAAACAAAAAATATTATGCTAATACCTATTTTACTTTTAATAGTTTATATGTATTATCCAATTTTTTTTGTACAATTGTTACAGATGATATCTCTATTATTTTAGGTGATGTTTTTATTGTTGTAAGTGATAAATCTATTTCTACAGAAGATGTTTTAGGTGATATTTTTTTATACTTTAAATATTCATGCTTCTTCTTCTAAACATAAGATTAGTTTCCTAGGTAGAATTATTCCCAAGTAATTTCTTTCATGCTACATACAAAAACTTCCACATTCTTTTTGTGTTTTTATGCCCCACCCTACATAGGGTTAGTTCAAGGGGGATATTTTTGGTGTTTACTTGTCTAATTTTCTAGGAAATTAAAATCCATTTTTTATAAATTATTAAATTTACTCTTGAAATAAAGAAATATTATGCTATAAAATATGAAATTTTATTCTGAAAAGTGGGAATTTTTCTTCTAGAAAGCAGGAAATTTATTTCTAGAAAGCATGAAATTTTTAATTATATAAAATAGGAAGTTTATTTCTACAAAAGTAGGATAATTATCTCTACACTTGGATATTATAATTCTTGAAACCTTCCCTAACAATAGTACCAAAATGATTGGTGGAATAAATTTTCAAATTAAACTTGACATGGTCTAATCATTGTGTCTAACCTAACAGAACGTGGTCTAGAGGGTTATCTAATTGGTTTATTTAGATTGCTTGTTCATTAAATTATCAACCTAGTTTCCATATACTTTGGTATAGTCTTGACACTATATGTGCACACTAGGATCTTTAGAAGGTTAATATACTAATAGTTTCATATAGGAAACACACTTTATAGAATTGTAAATGATAGAATGTAATCACTCTTGCATGAAGGGAAAGATACATAAATGAAAATAAGAATATTTCATAAGCTTATAGTATTTAAACTAAATATAATCAATCAACCATACATAATAACATTTACTTATAATGAAATCAATTTATAAGAATCAAGATACGTAAACACAATAATGGTAAATGTAAACACACAAATTGAATATAAAATATCTATTTAATGGATGGGATTATCATAGTAACTCATTACAAGTGGACCCTACTTAGTTGGACTTGTGCTTCATACCCCTTCCTTAATTACGTATTCTTTAGCTTATATCACTTTACTTTCATTGATCAAAGCATATAGTAATAGAATGATTGCTATAATAAATTAAAAAAGATTACAATAGCTTATTCACTCAATATCCTTCTATGCTTATGATAATATTGATTAGAACTCCTACTTACCTAAAAATATGTCCCTATATATAAAGAGGAGGAATTTATTATCTAAGTAAAGACATAATAATTACAACTACATGATTCTATATAATGATAAAAATTAGAAGAAGATAATAAGGTGTTGAGATGGTTAAAACCATATAATCATACAATCCATAAATGAAAAGGATGATCTATGACATTCCCATATAGTTACAATAAATTTTCATCATGTTTCATGTTTTTTAGATATCATTGAATGAGTTGGAATATTATTAGAAATGACAACTGACAACTTTGTTGTCATCTAGAAAATTACCATCTACATCTATTATTTTGGGTGCACTCAGTTAGTTGTTGTGGGTGCTCCTTAGTTATTCTAGGTGATCTAATTACCAATGTCTAGTCAACCAATGACTGTAGGTATGTCTGTCAAAATGGTTGTGGTCTATTTGAACATAAAAACACATATCTTTTGATTATAATGAGCCATGAAAAAATAAACCATTATGAAACCATTGAACTACATTAGAAAATTTAAAAATAATATATTTAAACTTAAGATTTCCTTTGCATGCATATATATATATATATATATATATATATATATATATAATATAATATAATATAATATAATATAAACCTTAATTTTGATACCTCTTGGTTACCACCTAATGGAATTTACCTATCTTTATTTGTACCTTTATTAAATCTTATATCTATATTTTATTTTTTAATTCATTCCTTCTATATGATCCTTAATTATATATTTGATCCACCTTTTAATAATATATTTTTCTTATAGTCTCCACCTGATGATCCCTAGTAATGGTCTCATGATGTCCAAACCTTTACTATTTTATTCCTTTTTGTTATATTTTCCAATCCAAAAGACTCATAAATATACTCATATATATATATATATGAGTATATTTATGAGTCTTTTGGATTGGAAAATATAACAAAAAGGAATAAAATAGTAAAGGTTTGGACATCATGAGACCATTACTAGGGATCATCATGTGGAGACTATAAGAAAAAATAATATTAAAAGGTGGATCAAATATATAATTAAGGATCATATAGAAGGAATGAATTAAAAAATAAAATATAGATATAAGATTTAATAAAGGTACAAATAAAGATAGGTAAATTCCATTAGGTGGTAACCAAGAGGTATCCAAATTAAGGTTTATAGCCAAGAAGTATCTTAAAAAGCATACATTGGCATGGAAAGATAACATAAGCTAATCTACGCATAGAGATTAGAAAAAAATGCTACTCTAGTATATGATTATAGAAAAAAATAAATGGTTTATAGGTAGGGATAATTACATTTGGGTTTACTTTTTATCGCATCAATCTGCCCCTTATCTCAAGTGAAAATTTATGAGAAGTGTTGTAGGTGGAAGGTAAGGATGAAGACATAAGTATCCTTAGTTTGAATATAAAAATAGTAGATGTATCTCTATGTTTCATCTTCATTTCCAATAAATTCAAATATATTTTGCAACCATAGACCTCCAAATGTATAAGATCATGTACTCTAATTCTTCTTCTTTTACTAATAGTAGTTTTTGTATGAAATACAACTATAATTGTATGTTTTTCTTATAAATATGAAATTTTGGATCCATATATATGGATCTAAATCCTTAAAGTGGAATATAATACATGTTTATTTACTTGATCCAGATTGATATAAAATAAATATTTAGAGAAAAAGAGTACTGCATCGGTAATGTTAATTTAACATATAAGGAAAAAATGTGCAAGACCAATATAGATTAAAATTGATGAAATTCAAGAAAATGATTACTACATGGGGAATGTTTGATGTAGTAAAAAACATAAAGAATAAATAAAAGTAACTTGACATGGGAAATTTAATCAATAAAAGCCATGAAACTAGGCAAAAGAGGCAGAAAGTAGAGGAAAGAACACCAAAAGAGGATAGAATGAATAGATAACAAGATAATGAGTGAAAACATGTATAAAAATTGACCATATGATAATATTTCATAAAATACCATGATCTAGACTAACCTCAATCATGGTGTACTCCTTAGGACATGCACTCAAGGAGAAATATGTGCTAACAAGTTCTGCAAGAGAAATTATTAGTCACTAAAAAATATAGGTGTCTACATAGGTCCCTCTCAAAGTTCATCACATATCATAATAGTGTAACACAATATTGTTCTCTAGGGAAGAACATAGAAAAATAAAAGATAAAATCAAGGTTATAAATAAATAGTGATAATTGAATGAATTTAACTAAAAGTAACAAATGTATACCTCAACATACATTTTCATCAAAATAGATTACATGAAAATAGTGTATTATTAATTCTAGTAGGCACATAAATTGCATTCAAAAACCCTAAATATATAAGGATTAAAAATAGTTCAAATAAATGTAGGGATATGCAATAGAGTCTAAAAATGGAAGTATGTGAAACTTTTATAAAATATGGTAAAAATGAAAGGAAATCTGGATAACCATGATAAAAGTATAAATTAGGTCTAGAATACCTAAGGAAAGATAAAATGAGATGTAATCAACTTTATAGACATAAAATGAGGGCCAATTTAGGTCTAGATGACTAAATGAACAAAAATGATACTAAATATTAAATAAAGCATAAAATGTAATAGCAAGGTTAGATAGTCACAAAGGGGTGAATAAATTAGGGCTGGATAATATTGAAATAATTAAAAGATGCAACTTCTATTTAAAATTTTCAATTTTAAATGGGAACCTTTGAACACTAACTCTTGTCATAATCCTAACATGTCTAAAAGATATGGAGAATAAAACATATAGAAGATGAGATAGATTTGGAAAAAAATCTATTTATAAGGTGAAATAATGGATGGAGACAAAAGAGGGAACCACCATTATGAAAAAAATTAGTTATAAAAATAATAGACTCTGATTAGTTTGGAAGGACTAAGAGTCTTCGACATTAATGTCCCTAGATAACTAGACCCAATAATAATAGAGCCTTGTATAACTAGTGATAAATACTATATGCATGAAAATTAAAAGGATCCTACCTTACCACAATATGTTACTCACTTCTCAGGACCCTAAGAGAGGAATCAATCAATGCAAAGATTAGGTACTTGTGGAATAAATTAGGTGGCACTAGTAACATTTATGAATCCTTCTACCTTAGTCTAGTTACCTACCACACATTAATGGACATTGGCTCTATCATGAGAAAAAATATGGATTTTGAGCTTCAATTATGATGGGAGCATGCTAATGATATGATCATGTATTTTGGTGTGATTTTGACTTTACAAAAATAGTTTTGCCTTTTGAAGTTTTTTTAAATGTTTCGTTGATATCTTGGATTTTAAATTTTATGTATTTTTATATTTTCCTCACCTATAAAGGTTCTAAAATCCAAAAATGGGTGATAAAGATTAATAACATGAGATATTATATCTAACCATTAATGAAGATAACCGAGAGACCAAGAAGATTAAATACTCACATAATTTCACTTTAGAAAAGTGTGATCATGAAAGTGACATTGGTGTCACCAAAATGAGGTGAAATATAAAGAGGATATATATGAACATGAGAATAAGTAGGTTGATCTAATCAAAAAACATGTATAAAGGGAGATGATACAATGACATATAGGTTTGAGACTTTATTATAATATAGGGTAAAATATGGATGAGAAACATGTAGATAGACTAAAATGGTTTTTCCACAAGAGAATATGACTTTTTCCAAGTGATAAAACACCAATCTCAACCATTTTTTTTATCTTTATAATAAAACATGTACCTTAGTTTAGAAGTGTGAGAAAGAGATATAGGAGGTAATAATAAGATGAGAACTTGTGAGTATGGCCTAGTTATATTCCCCAAGTTCTTACCAATAAAATCACAAACTAAAAATAAAATAGGAACCAATATAAGTGTTTAAAGATATCATTAAGGCATAAAAGCTAGTGACATGGCTAATAGGTATGATAAAGTAGTAGCAAGTATAAAGGTAAAGTTAATAAGGTAAGAAAATTTATCTTGGAGGCAAAGAGGGTGAGGATGGGAATTTGTGAAGTGGGCCTAGTTGTATTCCCTAATATATTACCATGAAACTCACAAACTAAAAATACAAGAAGAATAAAAATGAACTATCCTAGAGGTGATGATAAAGTAGGTAATAGGAAACCCATAGGTATAGATAAATGAAGATAATCTACAATGATAAAGAATTAGAGATAAAATTGAAATAAATGTTAGCATAAAATCATAAACTAACTATATACAAGTGTGATATATGAATATGAAATTAAAAACATGGGATAAATGAATAATATATGTCAAGAAAAATAACTTTTAAAGAACTAGGCATTGGTTGGCTCTTTGAAAATGTGTCCATTATTTTTCAATAGATAAGTGCTAGGTCCAAGGATGTATTTTATAAGGTAAGGAACCCACCACTTTTGGGAATATTTACCTTGTTTATCATGCATGTAATATAATTTTAACACTAAATATCTGACATCATGTTTTGAAATTTGACTTTCTTGTTACATTTATTAGTGATGCAAGTTTATTATTATTATTTTTGATACAGAGAGCTCATGTATCTATCCTCAAGGAGACCTCAAGGATGAAGGAGTGTTAGCAAAGGTTCCTAGAATTCCTCATCATAACATGGTAATGTTTGAAGTGTGTGAATGTGATTAGAGGTTTGGAATAATTCAAGTTGACTTATCTATAACCATGACATTAAGATGAGTTAAATTCATTATGCATTTGGGTATATATGATTAGATGCAATTTACTAATTTAGATCAATCATTTTTGTTATAATAGACACATAAACTCGAACAGAACATGGAAAACAAATACACACAAAATAACACAAGAAAAATTCAAGTGAACCATAAAATGATCTATATATCATTATCTCTCTCAAAATTCAAATCAGAACTTATTTTCATTTACAATAAAAAGTATTCATAGAGTTGTAATGAGGCTATGTCACTTTGCGTTCATGACCTTTCACTTCTAACACTAAAGGAGGAATTTCATCTTTTACAAAATTTTGATATTATAACAAGACCCACTCTTTATTCAAAATATTTTTAATTACACACTTGTCACTTATACATTACTTTTGTGATTTTAGACTCCATATTTTACTACCAACACTTTCCCAAAATTAAATAGTTATCTCATCTTAAGACAAAGATGAAAAGAGTGTACCAAAAATTAGAACTAGTGGAGCTAATTTCACTAAGTTGTAGGGTTGGTGAAGAACAAATGTTCTTAGTTATTACTTGAAGTGTCATTTACCATTTTTTACCTTGTACAGACTACTTAGCCACCCTTTTGGGTTTTCAACTAAACATCATACCAATATACCACCATTTTTGGGTTTTTAATATATTGATGTAACCATGAGGCTACCCTTGATGGATTTTAAACCTTCTTGGCCTTGATAAAAAAGCTTTTTACCTAACTAAAATTTTACACTCTTCAAAATTTGAAAAAAAATCATGTAGTACCTTACTGCAATGGTGGAGGCATGGGTTGTAAAGTTGTATCCAGATAAACTTGAAATGATTGTGAAACCACTAAAGATGATGTTATTATGAAATATGATGTTGAATATGGTTATGGTAAAGTATTTTGTTGTGTTATATAGGTTTATTTCATAGTTTACAATACTTGTGTGAGTTGGTATAATGAAATAAACTTGCGTTCATCTATAATTACCTAAATTGAAGTATCCAAATTTGTCAAATATTGTTTGTACAACCTATATTATACTCATTCATAGCTTATTAAGCTGAATAAAGTGCATAGGGAAGCTTGAATCTACATGATTATTTTGATGTCTTCTTAAAAAACTATTGTGATGATCAATCAATGTTGGGCCACCTTATATTAAATTTCATGTGTTAAGAGCTCCATGTAGTCCACATACATATGTGTTTACACACCCAAAAAAAATTTCATGGCATCTCAAGATCCCATGTGTGCATTATTTCCATCACATTATCTCTTAATGATAGGGATTCATTAAGTTTTATTTACATGTCAGTTGATCTTGACATCTTTCTCTCCATCATTGCTTTGGACTTATTGGTTGTGGATAGATCAGGAATCATGTCTTTCTAGGTGTGTTGAAGTTAGATTTTCAAATATAGTATCTTATAAGTGAGTTGGATGTCTTAATTAATATTAATGTTGACAACATATTCATATTATTCAATAAAATCCAAGATAACTTTAGTTTCACTACATGGTGTCAAAATTTGACTCTGATTTGATGTATCCATTTTGCATTATAGACAACCACTTCAAGTTGGATTCCTTTCATGTCAACATAGGTGTTGGGTTTATTATTATCCAATATTTTTACTTGTACTTTTGTATCTCGTAACCACCCATGAAAACTTTATAATTGTTTCTATGCAATTTTGCTTTCACATTCAAAGGAGAGAAAATGAGAAACTTAAAGAAATGGTCAAGGCTTGTGTGTACCTGGATGTAGTCTGCGCACCGTAATCCAAATGTTGTGAGAACTCCTCTTTGGTTGTGGAGGATGACACCTGAAAGAGATAGACACTAAAACATGAAAAATGTTAGATGATAAGAGGGTGGATTGCCAAGCAAAAGCTTGGTCCTAGAAGCGCTAAGGCTTCTTAGAGGATGACAATCCACTGTTTAAAATAGAATATGATAGAGACAGAAAAGAGAAATGATAAAACACTTGAAAAGAAAGAACTGAAAACAAACGCGTACCTGATAAAGCTACAATCTGCTTAACACAATCACCGATGTTGGTGATATTGTCGACGTCGGTCAGGAAGGTCACCGATGACGGATAGACTGCCGACGTCAGTAGGGGAAGTGGACGAGGTCGGTCGGGGTAATAGCCAGGGATGGGTTACAGGGCTAGTTTCTAGTCTGCAGGATGGACTGTGGTCTTGTCTGTGAGTTTGAGGGTCTATAAGGGATTCAGAGGGACTGCTTGGGGTCTAAGGGACTGAGAATGTTGTCTGGAAATGGACTGAATTGGTGACAGAGGCAAAAAGAGGATGAATGGGAGAGAAGGCTTTTCAGCCTCTCTGAGAAGGATAGAGAAGGTTGGGTCAAGGATGCTTGGAATAGACGGTAGACAGAATACTAATATATTTGAAATGACACTGAAATGAAAATAGTATAAATACTTAGTTGTGATATGAGTTGGCAAAGGTGCAGAAGCTATGTTTCGGTTGTCACTGGTGATGGAGATATCATGCAATTCCTGTGCAGAAAGTCTGATGCAAGACCTCAGTGCCTAGAAAATGCTGTCAAGAATGCTGATCCCTGCAAGAACACCAAGAAGCCAGAACACCAGAAAGCAGGAGCACAAGGACTTTGTTTCACCGAAAGAGGTCTCGAGATTTTTGATTAGCTCCAGAGATTAACCGATTTTTGATTAGATCTGTCAGAGGGTTAGAAAATTGGTTTAAGTATAATCGACGTCGGCGATCCCACCGGCGTCGGCCGACATTTGACCGACGTCGGCGGGTGCAGAATGGGAAAAAGAGCCACCAAGCCCATTTTCCATCCGCCAAGTGCACTATCCATTGGAGAATGTCAAAGGTTGGGCTAAATACACACGAGAGTTGGTTAGGTGGTTAGAGAGAAGTAAGAATAGGTCTTGGGTGAGTCATAGGGTGGGAAATAGTCCAAGGCGAGGTGTCAGACGAGGTGTTATAGGTGATGTGTCAAAAGGGAGGATATTAATAATAAATTATTATTTTTAAATTAGTAAGTGCATGGTTTAAGAATGGGTTAAGAATGGACCAAGGGGGAAGGTGACCAAGGGTTAGACACTATTTCGGTGTCTACATTAATCTTTCACCTTATTTGTAAATAACAACCTAAAATAATACATTATCAAATTTTGTGTGGAAAAATTAATTAATGACGTAATTCCTCTCACATTCTTAGATCCATAAATGGTATAAAAGCTTGTAAAATTGAAGAGGAGATTGAGGAGTGAAGAAATTTTAAGAGCCACATTTTGAAGGAGGAAGCCATGAAGAGAGAGTCAAGTTTGAAAGCACATAGTTTATAAAGATCAATGTGAAGGTACCTGTTGATGTGATTTTTATGCACAACTCAAAGATTTTTAATTGAGGTAACCTATAATGTTTTGGGATCTATGTGGAACTAGGTTCCACTCTGGTGCATGAGTTTTAGATATGTGGTTAGAACAACCATGTAGTATAATAGTAGGTTAAGCCTATGGGTTGTTCAACCAAGTTTATGGGTGGATGTGTGGTTTATAATAAAAAGGAAAATCACTATGTGAGTTGGATGGGTGGAAGGATAATATAAGGTGGGTATATCTCAAATAGACTTCAAAAATAGGGAAGGGTAAGGTAGAAAAGAAGGATTTTATTTTTTTTGAAAAAAAATTTCTCGGTTTGTCTCTTTAGTGGACAAATCTCTCAAAGACCAATGTTTTTTATTTACAACTATTGATCACTTAAAAACAAACACAACTAGGAGTCTGGGTATTCAGATATAGGATAATTTTGGTTCTCAATTTAAGTTTGATCCTTTCAAGGCTAATTTTTCATACCTTTATACATTATATTACATCTTGGACTAAGAAATTATCTAAGGTAGTGATTGCTCACACCTAGAATATTATATCAAACGAGACACTTATACACACTTTTGAATAATGATTCAACCTATAATAAATATATAAATAAATGGCCATATCAATATTTAATATCTATAACACATCTATTAATAATCATTCATAAACATACAATAGTCAGATTCATCTGTAACGATTACACACATCATAATTATTGAAACAATTTATAAACTAAATAAATGTCAAACTCATGAACAAACATAGTTACATGACAATAAATATATTTTATTTATTCATTTATTTCATTCAAAAACTTTGACCCTTTGAAAGAGGGTTACAATTCATATATGTAAATATTGGGGAAGGGGTCACCTCATCCTCTAAGATTAGAACATTTTGTTTACATATTGATAGACCATGAGATAAGTCTTAGTTACATAATGATGCATTAAAAATAGCCTATCCATGTAATATATTCATGATGATAAAAAAAAAAGTTAATTACAATATATATAACTAAGACTTTAACTATTTTGTTATGTTAGTTACATACAAAATGTACAAAATTAGCCAATCTAATTTGGCTCCTAGTTGACCTGTATCAAAATTGTGGTGGGAATTGTAGTATTAATTGACATTTTTAATTATTTATTCAATTTTTTGAGAAACATTTTCATTGATGTCAAGGTTCATATAATTTTATGTCAAGATGCATGGTGTGTGGGGTATGAGCTTGTATTCCTAATATAAATACTCGACATAGAACATAGTGAAATATGAATATCCTTGGTCAAGATATGAAGATATGTCAAGAAAATCCAAATAAATTACATAAAATCTATGAATATCCACTTGGGTAGCTTTGAAGATATGTGTAATCAGATTTGAAGATCCACTTGGGTAGCTCTGAAGATCTACACAAGTAGCTTTAAAGATGCTCCATCAAGTTACGAATATGTTATGTTAAAGATTTAAATAAGAGGTTGTATGAGGTTAATTTATTAGGTATATGAGATGATGTATTATTTAGGATAATGTCAAGGTAAGCCTATAAGGTTAAGGCCTTAATCTACCTTAAGCCCAAATCTACAACTAGACTAGATCTAGACCCTACCTAACCTAATGAGGTATCATGAGGTATTGTCAAGGAAAATGAAGGATGTTGGACATCATTTGAGAATGTTAGATGCTATGTTAGCATTTAAGTAAGGTTTATAGCACATAGAAATAAACTTGAAGGTCATTCTCAAGGCCTAATATGACTTGCAAGTCAAAGACTAGAGAGAAAAGAGAAAAAGCATGGAATAATAAGGTATGAGGTTATTTTTCCAAGGAAATTATGGATATTTTATTGTTTTTATAGTTATTATATGTTTTTCTAAGTGTTTTTACCAAGTTTGAGGTCAAAGTTTGCAAGAAAAGGCATGAAAAGTGGTTTTGAGGTTTCTTGAGTAAAGGGTTCTCAACCTGAGATGAAATTTCAAGTGTTCATTGGCATGTATAACCTTTGTATGAAAACCTAAGATATTCATGGTATATGGGGAAGGGTACTAGATAAAATTTTCAAGAATTGGTTTCTAGAATGAGGGGCTAAGCTTTATGAATGATCGTTAAGACTAGAAGATGGTTTAAACCCTCAAAGAACCATAATAGTGACCCGATGAGAAAGATATTATTATAAAGTACTTAGAATGGTTTGGTATGAATATTTAAATTATTTAATTTTGTATCCAACTATCCCATGAACCTCTAGGTGTAATTTTTTTTAGGTGAGTAAATGGACACTATAGGAAAGGCCTTATTTCTCAGAGATTTGTTGTAATAGGTAGAGTTGACCAAGTCAAAGTTGAAAATTAGATGTAGGTTAAATATTGAGAATTGTATATTATGTACATGGTGGATTATGATCATGTTATATCCCTTATATTTTTTAACCTAATCATATCATTTGACCTATCACTAATAGACCTAATGGTGTAGACAACAAGAAAACCAAGCAAAAGTGAGAAATTGATTAGGGATGTGATAACATGGAATAGGGATGAATACAAGTATATGGAGATGTTTCTCAATAATTTTAATACATGTTCATGTTGGATAGTTTTTTTTATGTTAATGGTAATGATGAAAATGTTTCTCATAAGTTAACCTATCTAGTGAAGATGAGACAATGAAGGTGCAAGATTGTGAGATTTGTTTGCAAGACCAATATTTCCATATGAACATGTAACATATGTGTTTTATATTGGTATAATGATATTATAATATCATAAAAATTAATTATGAGTATCTAAAAGTTTCTAAATAGGTGTTTAAGGTCATTATTACCATGACTATGTTTGAAGGTAAACTGCCATATCTGGGTAAGCAAGTTACAGTGATGGGTTTGAGACTCTATGCCATGAGTTGATATATATAGTGAACATAATGATGTTTTTTGGGACTTTAATTATCTATCCATGATTTTTATAATCTTTTAATTTAGTGTAAGAGGTTTGAAAATTGAATTCAAAATGGCTTGTCTTGTTGAGTGAAGTCTATAAGAGAGAATGTCAACAAATTGGTTTGCAAGACCAATAGTTTACATTAATTTTTATGATATTTTTTATGGAGGTTGATTTTAGGATGTTGTAATATAATTTTAATTCATTTAAATACCTTGAATTTTTTCCTTTAGTTATCATAAGCTCAAGTCTTCATGACTATGTTTTGAAGCTAGTTGGCAGTTCAAGGTAAACATCTTGCAAAGAAGAGTTTGAGCCTGTATACCTTGAGTTGAATAATATAATGAATTTTTTGATGAACATAAGGTAAAAAATTTTATTTATATGTTATTTTTTTCCATGTTTTTTTGGAAAAATTGAGTTTATAATTTATTTTTTTAAGACAAAATTTTTGTGTATGCACAAGCCTATTATGAACAGTATTTTGTGAAAAGGTTCAAGTGGTGGTTGGACCTAAAATGTGTTGTGAACCTAAAGTGAAGTTTTATAAGGTATATTTTAGTTGAATATTAGGTTTTAATACTATATTTTTAGTTTATAATCACTTCAATAAAGACAAAGTGTAACATGCTCTGTGAAGGCCTAAATGAATTAGGTCTCCTTAAGGCCTAAAAGAGAATTTGGTTTGTTAAGCTAAGGCTAACCCAATGTATTGTTTTATTAATATTTGAAACGTTTTATATGACCTATTAAAATTTTTATATAATTTTATAAATTTATGTCTGAAAAAGGTATATGAGATCAAGAGACTAATATAAGTACAAGGCAGTTTTAAGCCTATTTGTGTGAGTAAGAGTAGTGAGTGTGCAAGAGAATAAAAGAGAACAAAGAGGAGTAAAAAGAGGTAATGTGTAACATAAAATGGGTGTCATGAATATATAATATAATTTATAAATATTAGGATCAAGTTCATATGACTTAATCAAGTTAAGAAGAGGGCTAGTTGACCAAAGAAAGTTAGGGGCCAATTTGAGAGGAATAGAAGTGTGTGAGGAGATGAAGAAGAGGACCATCATCTATTGAAGATTACAAAAAGGACAAAGAATAAAATATCAAAAGTCTATGAGGTTTTCATATATGAGAAGAGATGTATTAGAGGCCTGAATATGTTGATAATGTCATGATGAGGTAGTTGATGTGTATAGAGTAGATACAAGATTGAGTGTGACATTAATGTCATAAAGAGCAGAAGAAAGGGAGAGTAGAAGAAGAACATAATCAGGTATTGATAAAAATCAAGGAAAATGTGGAAAAATCATTGGTGGTTGAGTGGGTTCTACATCATCATAGTGTTTATTGAATGTGTGTTTTATCAAGGGGGTTGATGCCTCTTAGCAAGTTGATGATTTCTAAAGCCAAGTGGGCACTTGGTGAAATAGGGGTTGGTGTTCCTTATTAGGTTGGTGCTCAGCTAAAGATTGATTCAATTGGTGCTAAGTCACTAAGTGAGTTGGTGCTTCCTTGAAATTGGGTGCTTACTAAATACTCTATCAAGTTTGTGCTTGATAGATTGGGGTTGGTACTCTAAGTTGAGTGGGTGCTCAACTAAATTTGATTAATTACTTTATAGGACTAGTTGTCCAAATTATGGTAGGTGGGTGTTTTTCCCCATGAGGTTTTCCCACTTATATTATGTGTTCATACTTTTTATTTGTATATTCTCATATTATTATACTAGATGATATTGATCATAAAATGATGTTACTTGATTAATGATTAGAATATCTATTGAAGTGAAAGCAAAACTTTATAAGGACATTGATTCACCCCCCCTCAATACATTGTGATTCAAATAAACATCATAGTAACTAGAATTAAACTAAATATGCACTGTATCTTTGAACTATAGTCATCATGGGGATAGTAGCCTAAGGTAGCATCTATGTGGTAGTTGTCATCATTGTTGGTAGAGTTGGTGGAGTTGGCATAGTAGAACTAATAGGTTGAGCTTGTTAAGCAACTTTATTCTTTGCATCTAAGTCCTGGTAGTGTTTATAGGCTTTAACATGTTGTGCTATGATTAGACTCATATCTAATAGATATCTTCTAGTTACCCCACTAGTCTTGCCCATTAGTTTATTGTGCTCTACTTTTGTTGTTTTGAAGCCAACCTTGAATACTTCCACCTCTATGGATTTCTTCTTCATTGTGCTTGACTTAGCCTTTATGTATTCTAGGCTTAGACCTTGAGGTTCTATTTGAATCTATCAAAGGATTATTTGATCATCAATTTGAATGTAGCTATGGTCACCAGCCTTCCTTGGTTATCTCGAATAGTAGCCAACTCTAGTCTTGACAAAATCTATTTAGTCTCTTTCTCCTGTTCAGCCAATTTATTGACTAATGCCTCTAAAGATAAAACCCACTATCAATAATCTTGTGTCCTTATTAATGAAAATTTTAGAGCATTATATGCCTCTAATGGAGCCATCAAATCTAAATGGTTGAAATCCTTATTGGGTGTCTGTAAACTAGGAAGTTTTGCTTTCTCCCATCTTCCTTGTGGCTTATGAATAATTGGGTTATCTTATTGATATGTGTAGCCAAGATAAATCTCAAAGAATGAATGGAATCAAGAATTTAATACAACCTAAAATAAATATAATTTACATCCTATTCAATGCCATAAAGAACTTGAATCACTTGTTGTTGTTCTCTAAGTGTCTCCAACTCTTCCTCAAGATCCTACCTAGCCATTTTAGTTCCTTGATGTATGGCCATGATGGGTTTTGTGTGGGTATTGGGTATCCATATATGATTTCAAGTCATATATATAAGGGGACTAACTATTTTTGACTATTCTATCTTTTACTCAAGGAGTATAATTCCTCCCTCTCCTCCATGATTACGTTGTTACTTGCATTATTTTTTATTTTCCTCTTTTTCACTCTTTATACTAATCTAATGGCTTTGTCACATAAGGAGCTCATTTTTGGAAATTTCATTACCTTCAAATTGGGCCTCTTAGAGGTTGAGGCTTCTAGTTCCTTAACCTAATCTAAAAGAATGATATTTAAGGGATTAGAGGGCAATGCTTCCACTTGAACATGATCTTTAGGTTCTTTATCAGTGGATGTGGGAGGATTAGGCATTTAATGTCAAATAATCTTCCACCAATCTATGTTTCCATATTGTGGCATTGGATGAACCACATAGACAAGATGATTCCTAGGTGCTCTTTTAGTTGTTACCACTGTGGTTACTATGGCGGGAATGGAAGAAGGCAATGATGAGCCTAATTGGGTAGAAGGGGATGCAACTGGAGTGATTGATTGAGCAATGGAAATAATGGGCAAAACTAATGTTGAAGGAATGGACATCAATAGAAGGGAAATGGAAGGGATGGAAACCACAAGGATAGAATCTATGATAGTGGAAGGTGAAATAAGAGTAGTGGTGGTATGTAGACTCATAGATGGGTGTAAAAATAATAGGCCTGTAGATATTATTTGTTAGGGAATGAAAGTGGAGACTATAGGGACAAGGGTGACTAAAACTGTTGGTAAAAACATTAAAGGGGAGAAACTCAAAGGAGCTATGAGTAAGAGGCCCTTACTAAATGAGTCACATGTAATGGATGTTATGGCCTTAAGTGCGTATAAACTAAGAAAATTTTCCTATAATAACTCCTCCTTATCTAAAACATGGGTTGGAGGGGTCTACAGTCTATCCTTTGGCTTCCTTTGATATGTCTTGGTTGTTCTCCCTACTTGTGGACCTCTTGACTAGAATGGAAGAGAAAAGGGAATAGTGCTTGGTATTTCAGTTGAAGTAGCTAGTGTTTCCTCTTTATGTGAAGAATCTAAGCATATAATCCAAAATTTTACCTATGTGCTACCTCCTAATATAGTTATATCCTTAGCTAACTCTTGTTTGTACTTGTTCTTGTGTTAAGGTAGATGGTTGTTCCTCCTCAACTTGTTCTTCATTTTCATCTCCACTGAGTGGTGATTGATCTATAAATTATTATTGGTATTAAGGCTATATTTTAAATTTTTGGAGATCACACCCTCTCCTTTTGGATTTTGTGATTGTCTCCCACTCTAAAAATTTGAGGATCTCCATCTTATAGGAGTTGGAATTATAAACATTTCTTCACCAAGTGTCAAGGATGGTTCTATTTGGATCACTCTTATAAATTACTAACTTAGCCTATTAGTGGTGGCCGTTTTCTATTTTCATCTTTCAAATTTAATAAAATAAAGTCATGATCAATCGGCTCATACTTATAGTCAAGGTTGAGGGTGTAAATTTTATTTTGGACCTTACCATGAGGGTCCTAGTTTCTGTGAGGAAGGATGGGCAATGCATAGGCCTTCCTAGCATTGTCATCCTCTCTGAACTATATGTGTATGGTATATTACATTCACCCAATGGTTACATGAGATACATTGAAGATGGCCTTCTTATTTTTTTATTAGCTCCTCATCGATGTTGTTTCAAATTTGTTAGGCAATTTACTACTCAACAACCTTATCCATAATGAACTTTAGAAGCTGAAAATGATCTACCTTATGACCCACCACCATGATTACTATATAATCATGATATATCTAGTAGTCCCCATTATTATTAGCTAGTTTTTGGGCTATGCTTATATAAATTCCTGGTAATGGTTCATCATGAATATCCATCCATACATATGGGTAAAGGTCCTCAATAATTTTGATTATCTTTCTTACATATGAATATATATGCATAGAGTTGTAGTATTCATATATCCTATTTTTTATTACTTTGGCATTGGAATCCCATAGGACTCTATTATGTGTGTGTATATATATATATATATATAATTCCCACGACTGCATCTAGAAAATAGGACATCATATAGAAATTATCACCCAGTGTTTGTTTATCCTTCAAAAAAATTTGCTCTTAGAGGTGTGCACTAATGATTTCCCCCAAAGTGTAGGTAAGCTCTGAGGTAGTCATAAGGTCTATAAAGGGAACCCATTCCAAGTGCATGAAGTAGATACTAGTGTGATCAAATATATTTTTTTAAAATGCCATCTCTATGCGGATTAGTATTCTAAAACTGGTAATAGGGATAGGGCTCTTGGCATGTTCTTTCAAAGTGAGCTTCTCCCTAAGTAGAAGCCATTTTGAAAGAGCTAATTTTAGATGGCTATAATTTTTCCATGTAACTCTAGTATGTAAATCATATGTAACATCTACCATAGGCAAGATTAAATACTTATTGAATATATGTGAAATAATAGTGTTGTTGTCTATGTAAGCATCCTCCATCCATGATTATTCCTTCAAAAAAATAGGCCCCATAGAAAATTGATGAATGGAATCACATATAGTTTTGTAGTGGAATAGTTTAGGGATGATCTTTTAAATGGGAGTAGGTCCTTTATCAACTACTTATTTTTAGTTTCTATGTCTTCTTTATGTGTGAATGAATCCATGTTTTGTATTACTTCTAATAACACTAAATAATTCAAATAATTCCCCTCAGACATATTAGGTTTGAACACAATATTGAGGTATTCTATAGAAGCCTTAATCAAAAACCTAGATGGTGATAGAACTCCCTTATAGGTCCTAGATAATGATTCCATTATAACTCTATTGGGTACTAGTATGTTATAAGATTTTAATAATGGCATCTAATAGCTTAGATAAATATCTCAAGTTGTAAATTATCATAATAAAAATTGGGGATCTTGGGATTGCTTTATATTATAGTCTACTCAAGCTCAAATGATTGAATGATGTGAACTTGGTTGGGGGCTTAATGTAAATAGTCCTCCTACATTGATTTTTGTTAAGCACGAGATATATATTTTACTTAATCAAATTCCATTTAACCATACATTCAAGATATGCAATAAAATTGAAATAATAAACACCACACAAAATAGAGAGACACCAGATTTAACGTAGAAACCCAATATGGGAAAAACCATAGAGAACAATCTCAAGTATATGAATGAATACCAACTCAAACTATAATACTTATAAGCACCAACTTGTAGGAGCACCAACCCCTTTGTTGAGCACCAACATAGAAACTATTTATGAGCACTAACCCACAAGAGCACCAACTCCTTTGTTGAGCACCAACACAGTAACTATTTGTGAGCACTAACCCACAGGATCACCAACCCCTTTGCTGAGCACCAACCCATAGGAGCACCAACCCCTTTGCTGAGCACCAATACAAAAACTATTCATGAGCACTAACCCACAGGGGCACCAACCCCTTTTGTGTATACCACACAACTATCTCTCAATGTTGCTTTCTTAACAAATGATAGCACACTATTATAAATCTTCTCTTTTCTCTACTTTCATCTGCTCTTCTTAGCTAGATAAAATCATTCACTTATATATATCTAAATGGCTTCTTAAGCATCCTTTTATAGCTTTCCAAATGATCTTTGGCATTCACCCTTACATGACCCTTTGGATTATTTCTTTGTCTTTACCTAGTGACTCTTTGAATTCCTCAAGGTGACCCTTCATGGAGAAATGTGTTCTTTTCCTCTTTTGTCTTTAGTTATGACTCTTTGGATTCCTCAAGGCGACCCTTCATGGAGAAATGCATCCTTTTCCTCTTTTGTCTTTAGTGATGAATCTTCAACTTCCTCATGGGCCCTTTTTTGTCTTTATGCAACCAAAAATATATTCATTAATATTAACACACATTTGTCCAAGATATAAACATTTAAAACACCTTTAGACATTAAATGCTAATTTGACATCAATGATAATATTTTTAACAATTTATAGTTTATGCACCATTACTTGTTAATATCTATGAGATCATTAATTTCATTTAATTAAAATTAGACCACACTATCCTAGTGTGTATGCCACATAAGATGCCTTATCATCTTGGGTGTCATGGTGTAACCTTTCACTCTTACCATGTGTCATTATATATCCTAGTCAGTAAAAGTCAAACTTTGCTTGCAAGCCAAAAGACTCCAAAGTATATAATGCCTTTTGGAAGGATTTTCTCCCAAAGTTTCCAAAATATAGATATAAAAAAAATTTTGCTAAAAGGAATCCTTCTGATGAAAAGTCTCCAAAATGAAAGCTTTCAACATAATGTTTTCAACATGTAAATGCCCAACATAAAATCATTCGATAATAATCTTTTCGAAGAGAATGTTTTTAAAGTAAAATTTCTCGATGCAAATATTCCCAAAATTAAAGTTCTTAAAGACTAATTTTCCATGGTGAAGTCAATGATATGAAATTTGTCAATGAAATCCATTCAAAGACTAACACAACAAATAAAGTTGTCATTTGAAAAAACCTGCTAAAAAGTTTCCAAAGTAAAACTTCCTAAAATGAAACTTCCAATGTGAATATTCCATTGAGAAGCTTATATGGACAAATATTTAAAATATGAATCATTATAAAGAGAATGTTTTTGAAGTGAAACTTCTGATACAAAACCTACTAAAGACTAAGACTATGAAGAAAGATGTCATTTGAAAAACCTGCTGAAAAGTTTTTGAAGTAAAACTTCCTAAAATGAAACTTTCAAAGTGAAGATTATATAAACTAATATTTTTTATAAGAATAATTCTAAAGAGATGTTTCCAAAATGAAAATTTTGATATAAAACCTTTGAAGACTAAGACTGAAGAAAGTTATCATTTGAATAAACTGTCAAATTAAAGCTTTCAGTGACCAAACTTGCCGATGATTAAATTTTTTGAAATAATTCCTTCCAATGTGAAACCTCCTAAAACAAACCTACTAAAATGAAAGTTCCCAAAATGTAATTGCTAATGAGAAAGTTTATATAGAGAATATTTTCGAAGAAAAACTTTTTGAATCAATTTTTTTTTAATGAATTATTCTGATGAAAAGTTTTCAATGTGTATTTTCCAAAGAATGAATACTCTAAAGTAATAAAATTTAAATACCCTTAATTCAAAGCCACTCTTTCTATCCTTTTCATTAATAGGTTAGTATAAAAAATTGATTTCCAAAGATTATACCACAATATGATTTTAACTATTGGCAATATGATTGTCATTGATGTCAAAAGGGAGATTATTGGCATTATAGATGTCATTGATGTTCAAAGATAAGTATGGTGATTTGAAGATGTGAAAGGGATCCTATCAAAGGTTAAGGATGACTAGAGTTATTGTGTGCATGATTGGAATTCATCTGGTTCTTCATTTTGTTCATCTAGACATTTTGGGTCTATAATAGGAAAATCTGAATAGGCAAATTACTAATGTCACCATTACCACATGTGGATGAATCTGGGGGAGTTGGTCATATAGTTGTGATAAAATTATTCCCTAGTTTTTATGTACCATATTTGAAGTCATGTGATTAATCACAATATAATATGAGGATGTAAAGTTGGCTATTGAAAAATAATTCACTAAGTTTCTATACTTAGCCAAATTTGCAAAAGTGTTTAAATAAAGCCAAGTAAGCATGTTGATGAGGTCAAAATTCAAACACATGAAGGTTTTAGGACAAAATTATCATATGGTTTTTTTCATTTTTGTGCCTAGTTTATATGCATTAAATCTCAATTCACGTGATGTAGTGCGAAAAAAGATATGCATATGCAAAGTTGGGTTCCCAAGTATTTTGATAGTGTTTTCCCACACTCGGCCAAATTTGTAGGTTAAAATAAAATTTGAGAAGGTATTTTTATGATTTTTTATCTTACACATATGATTTTTTTAGGACTATATGGATATATGGATGGAATCCCCTATGTTAGAGGATCTTATATGTTAAAATTTAGTTCATACGACTAAGCATAACAAAAGTTATGAAAGAACAAAGTTGGCCTTCTAGGAAGTTCTAAGCATAGTTATCTCTGTGGTATAATAATATAAATGAGTAGCTTAATGGCATTATATCTTGCATGTATAAAGGTTTTAAGAATAAATGAGTATATGGGTTTGTTCAGTATTATTCCTAGTTTATATGATCCAACTTTTAGAACAGGGGGTTGATCAAGTAAAAAGATATATCTACATAAAGTTAGCCTTCTAGGCATATTGATATGGTTCCCATACTTATCTAATTTACCAAAGGCACCTCTAAGTAAACTTAAAAATACCAAGTGTCACAATAGTGGGAACTAATAGCAATGTGTAGAAGGCATGCACTAATGCTAAATGTCACATTCATGGGAGCTCATCAGAGATAAATTTTGATCTTGTTAGAAGATCAAATGATGAGTGGTTGATCATGCAATGAAAATCTAACAGAACAAGTGAACTCAATGGGATAAAGTGCTCAATGTTTAAAGAGATAGAGGTGAGTTAAAGATTGAGCTAGTTTGATGTGATCAATAGAGTGCAAGTGTTCCAAAGTCTCAAGAAGCAATGAGATTAGAACAATTATTCGATGTTTAATGATAGATAAAATTTAAAGTCTAGAAGCATACAAAGATCCAAAAAAGTGTGTGAGCCTGTTAGAACTTGATCTAATGGATTCATTTTAAATTTGAGAAATTTTAATGTGGATCATTAGATCATGGAGTAAAACATAATATCTATGGTTAATATTTAAATATATGTTCATCCCAATGGTTAAGTAGTGCAACATGTAGAAACTTGTAGTTAATTCATAAAATATGACATGGATAATGAGTTAGATTGTGGTGATTGATAAAATTTGTGTAATAATGCATGTGCATCAAAAATAGAGTCTAGTATATGCTAAAAATAGTAATCAAACCAAGAATCATGGTGGTGGAACATGAGTTCAAGACATGGAAAACTTGTTATTCAAGAGAAAATGAGTCTAGAACTAGCATAATGTGTTAGTAAACAAGTGTGAACATAGAGGAGATATAAAACCCTAGATCAAATGCTTATATATATGTCATCCAAGATATAGAAAAGGCTACTGGAGTTGTTGATATTACTACTGAACAAAGTCATATTGAGAAAGAAAGAGGTAGAGAGCAAGAGATTGATAATTGTGTCAAATAGAGAAATATAGACACACAAGTAAATAAGATAAGAAAGAGATGAGGTGCAAAGTATGAATAGTTATAGACTAGACATATAACAAAGAATAAAGAATTGGATTCATTTATGAATTTGTATTATAAACTAGAGTTGTAACTCCATATAGATATTCTTGATGGGTGCCATCAGATAAGTTGAATTGGTGCTTAGTTAGGGAGTGGGTTCTTCCTTAGAATAGGTGTTCTTAAATTAGGGTATTGGTATCTTCTTAGGGTTGGTGCCCTTAAATTTTGTAACTAGTGAGGTTGAACTAAAATAGTAGATTCTAGTAGCTATTCTCATAGTGGTTTTTCTCATATTAGTTTTTCCATGTAAATATGGTGTTGTGTCCATTTTTGTGTTTGTGATCTCTACATATATATTTTAATATGATTTAAAAGTATTAAAGGACTAACTTTAATCAATCTACTAATTCACCCCCCTCTTAGTAGATAGTTGTGTTCCAATAATTGGTATTAGAGCTCTGGTTCTTTAGAAGAACCTTAATCAACTCAGGTAGATCTTGGATGGTAAACATAAATGGATAGTCAAGAAGGCTCTTCCTCAAACAAATCACCTCTCTTTGATGGATCAAACTATGCATTTTGGATCATTAGAATGGAAACATATTTATCTTCATTAGGTTTAATGTATGGATGTCTATTGTAAGTGGATATACAACCCCTACTAAAACTCCTAATAACCAAGATGTAAAGAAGGAAAATGAGAGTAATGCCAATGTAAATAATGTTATTATTTATGGATTGTCTAAATTAGAGTTTATCAAAGTGATGCATTATCAAAATACACAAGATATCTGAAACATGTTTAAGATCATATATGAAGGTGATGATAAGGTAAATCAGGCCAAACTACAAACATATAAAGGCAAGTTTGAAATATTTAAAATGAATGAAGAAGATAAAATTTTAGACTACCTCCTTAGAGTAGATGAAATACTCAATGCAATTGGTGGCCTTGGAGAAGATATGAAAGAATCAATCATTATCAATAAGGTCCTAAGATATTTACCATCAAGGTATGACTCTAAAATATTTGCAATAGAGGAAGCAAGAGATCTGGATAATCTCACTATAGATGAGTTGCATGGAACCTTTATAGCCTATGAGATGAGAATGGGAGAAATAGATACCTTCAAAAGAGAAGCTACCTTTAAAGCATTCAAGCAAGTAAAAGTAGAAGCACCTACATCCAAATCTAAGGAGACTAATGAAAAAAGAAGCCAATTTTGTCATAAGATTAAGAAGAGGATCTATAAATCACAAAGGTAAGTTACCCTTTAAATGCTTTAAATATGGTAAGATATGACATTTTATATTAAATTCCCTTACAACAAAAAGGATAACTCTGAGCAAGAAGAAGATTATGAAAAGATGAAACCCCAAAACTCTAAGAAGAAGAACTTCACTAAAAATAATAAGGGTTTATACACAATATAAGATAATGATTCATTTAATGATAGTAATAGTTTAGATGATGACCATGATTATGCCTTTGTGGTTAAGGGAAATTAAGTCTTGTTTATGGCATCAGGATCAGATTTTGTAGATCATGAAAAAGAAGTTACAAACTCTGATGAAGTAGAGGAAGGAGAGGTAGATACAAAGTGTGAAATAATTTGCGCTCTAGATGAGATTGACATGATGGGAAAAGATAAATCAAGGAAAAATAAGCTAGCATAAAAGGAAATTGAAAAAATATCTAAAGTTCTTAAAAAATCTAATTAGATGGTAGTTAGCCTAAAGACAAAAGTTGAAGAGGCTAAAATAATAGATGTAGTCAAAATTGAACTATAATTTAAATCTAATGAATGCATGAAGTTAGAAGCATAAATAGTGGCCTTGAGAAAAGAAATTGATAAAGCTAAAGAATAAATAGACAAAGGTTTGAATCTAAAAGGAGGATTAGACATTCTTGATAAACTAATCAACTCTCAAAAGCCTTCAAAAGAGAGATATGGTCTTGGTTATGAAAAAGGAAAAAGTACCATAACCAGTACATCTGCTAAATGATATGATAACCTCAAAGTTGAAAGAAAATCAAGAGAAAATAAAGTTGAAGGATAAAATAAGCCTAAATAAAGGAAGAAGAGCAATGTCCAAATCTCTACAAACTCAAGAAAGATACAAAACACAAAGGTACTTGATGCAAATGGTTACACAAGAGTAAGAAACTTGAAGAAGATAGAGTTTGGAAGAACTCATCATCTTAGAAAAGTAAATGCTCTGACTAGGTATTCATCATATTTCTATGGTTATTTTTATACCTATAATTAGTTTGGTCATAGGGCTAGTGAATGCAGAATTATACCTAAAAGGAGAACATACTTTGTAAGACTAAAAATACAAATTAAAAAGAAAGGCATGCCACCCAATGTGAACAAAGGTTTACAAGTCTCTAGAAAGGGAAAAAATAGGATATATGAGAAGCCCAAGGATGTATGGAAAGTGAAAAATCAAGCTATGATGGAGAATGCTATAGAGCTTGGAGAATGTCAAGAGCTCTCAATGTCTACTCATGTTGAGAATGAAAAGACCAAGTTCAAAGTGAAGTCCAAGGTACTGATTGAGGATATTTTGAAGTGTGTATAGATCCAAGCGAACATCCTAATATTATTGAGCAAGTTTCATGCCAAGAAAATAAATTGTCAATGTCTAGTGATGAAGTTCTAAACTACAAGGAAGATTCTTTAGATAAAAAGGTATATCAGGAATCTATGTTGTCTTTATGTGTTGTTAATCCAATCATAGAAGAAAAGGATAATATTTTTTTGGATGATTATGTTACTTATATTAAGCCTAAGAATAATAAGAATAACCATAATTATAATATGACCAAGGAGTAAAAGGAATATGAGGAGTTGTGGGTAATTCCTAGTTTCACATTGTGCTAAGACATTGTGAAGTAGGGTGTCTCTATCTATGCTTCTTAAGAGACTCCTTTCTGTAAAGAATCAAGTGATGTTATGGTGTTCTTTATAAGTGTTTATAAGGCAATAAATGAGTTATTCTAGTTGTATTTGGTGTGTCAAGATGATAAAAGTATCGTGTATGCAGTGTCTACAAGGATAGAATAAGTGTTTCCATGTGAGACAATGAGAATTAATGGATAGAAGATCATGTTTTACAGTTGTACTATTCAAAGTTGTCATGATTTTATAGATACAATTTTTAGATCATTTATAGACAAATTGATATAATATATGTTATGTATTTTTCAAGTGCATCTCATATATATGGTCTGTAGGTTCAAATGAAGAGAAATGAGCCCCAAAATGATTTATTTTAGCTCTTGAACATTATAGGGTTTCTCAATTAAACCCTAAGGGTTAAAGCCATGATATCTTAATCCAAGGTTATAAATGGTATGGAAGCTCAATTCTTGGTATAAAAGTGTGTGATGGTTGGCTCTTAGTGTGTAAGAAGTATCAAAGGTTGGTATTGACCAAAAGGAGGTTTGTTGACCTTTTTTGTTTTGATATTCTAGGGTTTTGAGCTCTACTAGAAAAGTGGTTTAATTTATTATTTAAGGTATAAATATAATTAATAGGTTGAATGTGCCAAATGGGTTATCAAATCAAGATTCACAAAGATTTTAAGATTTATGGATTGAAAATTATTCATGTTTTTGTCAAGATGGAGGCCTAATTGACTAGTAGGTTTGTGAAGGAATTATATTACAGTGGATGAGCTAGATGATTAAAATTCATGTGCTTGAAGGGGAATATTTGAGTGATCTATATATGAATTTTTAGGTCCTGAAGATGTGTCCATAGAAATTTTTAGGATTTGTAAGTTTTAGTTAAGGCTACAAAAAGTCTAGACATGCCTAATATGAAGAAGTGTATTGTTTGATCATTTTATCCAAAATAACATGGTATGAGTGTTTCAAGGTGTGTTATAAGGTTAGTTTATAACATGTATCTTATTTAATGAGTGGCATGAATTTTTTTTAATGGTCCTTGAACTATTTTGCGAAAGAAGGCTAGTAAGCCTATATGGTGGTTCTTCATAATGTGTAGAGATATGAAGATGCTCAAAAGGTTCAATGAGATAAAAATTAGGAGTGGTGGTTGTTTGAAATCAAAAATGCATCATGGCTATAAATAAATCTTGGATTATATAAGATAGATCATACTACACTTTTGATTGGGGATACACTTGTTAAGCAAGAGCATGACCAATATGGGGATTTGCTAGAACTGATTAGGGGATCACTTGTCACAACACATCATTCTAGGAAGGGTTCCAAAGCCTACATTCTAACCCAATCACAAAATAACCCTAATGGATTCCTAATGTTTAAAACATTCACTTATTCTAATGACAAGAAATTAAATCTAATCTAGTGTACACCAAAGCTTGGCATAAAGTGGGGGTTAGAAATAAAGTAAATAACTAAACTAAACATGTATTAGAATACATATACTCACATCAATGTGTACAAAATCCTAATTCATGGGAGAATAATACAAATACATTATCTATTTACTCTTATAAAGGAGAAATAAAGTTAGTAATACTTACCTTTGAAGATGAATTCACTGAGACTTAATTTTTCCCTTAGCCAATGTGCTTCGCAAGAGATTATTATGGTATGTAAGGATAAACAAGATAAATCTGCTCTAAGATACATAAATTATATAATCATCCAAAATACTTATCCATAAGACAATATTCATATCTATAAAGAAATTATGAAACCCTAAGCTTTATTCCTCAATTAGAATGGTCAATAAGTAGATGTTCACTAACACTTATTCATTATTTATTCTTCTCTTATTAAATGGTGGGAAATGAAATTATATATATAGGTGGGTATTTCCCTAAATCCTCTTTATAAAATCAACTATACAAGGTTGACCCAATCGACTCAGTGTGTTTTTGGGGACAAATAACTAGGTCTGAACTAGGTTGGCTGAAAGGCTAACAAGATAAGAAAGTGATAAATACCCCTAAAATATATTGGGCCAACCCAGTTGACCTAGTACAACCAACTATCTAAAAGTGAATTAACACAAGAAAAGGAAGATGGAAAGAGGAAAATGATTGGAATGGGTAGGACTAAAAAGAATAAGCTTAGGGTAAATGGTTTTAGGAGACAAGTGTGTAGATGAAAAGTGGCAAAAGGAAGAAAAATATTATGAAGAACCAATGGTATACCTACCCCTTTCCTGGTATACCCCTTAAGGCATGCACTTAGAGAGATTAATACTTGATGGGTTCTTGTAAGATACAAAGTGTCAGTAATCAATAAAAGTTTGAAAACATTATGTGTATATAGTAGATCCTATATCACATCATTAGATCCTAGTGATAGGGCATGAGTATAGGGGAAGAATCATAGAATCTTTGTTAATCCTTGAAATAAGAGAGAAAGGGAAACTCAAGTATGCATATTTTTACAATTTTCTAATGAGTTGATGGTTGTATATTCTTGGAAAAACTCCTTTATCTAATAAAGGGGGAGAATTTCTTTTTGACAAATAGAGAGAGAGAGAGAGAGAGAGAGAGTCCCTTTTCCATTGATGTCAAAGGGGTAGAAAAAGTGCAAATGTTCTCTATAAGTTTTTGGAGAAAAAGTACAAATGCCTAAGTGAGCGTGTGTCCAAGTTGTGTTTTGCCAAATGTACCATTACCTAAGGGGGAGTAAGTTTGGAATAAACAAATTTAGTTCACATTTATCAAAAGCCATTACAAGCAATGTTAGAGGAGTAGAGTATTATAATATTAAATAATTTTGTTTGCCATCAATGACAAAGGGGGAGATTGTTGGCAATATGATTGCCATTGATGTCAAAGGGGATATTATTGGCATTATGGGTGTCATTGATGTTCAAAGCTAAGTACAATGATTTGAGGATGTGAAAGGGATCTTATCGGAGGTTAAGGGTGATTGGAGTGGTTGTGTGCATGAGTGAAATTCATTTGGTTCTTCATTTTGTTCATCTAGAAGTTTTGGGTCTATGGTAGGAAAATATAAATAGGTAGTTTGTTGATGTCACCATTACCACATGTAGATAAGTTTGGGGGAGTTGGTCATATGGTTGTGATCACATTAGTCCCTAATTGTTATGTGTCAGCTTTAAAGTCATGTGATGAAGTGTAGTATAATATATGAGGATACAAAGTTGGCTAGTCAAAAATAATTCACTAAGTTTCTATACTTAGCCAAATTTTTAAAAGGGTTCAAGCAGAGCCAATTATGCATGTTGGTGAGGTCAGCGTTCAAACAAATTCAAGTGTTAAGATAAAATGAACATATGGGCTTATTAATTTTTGTGCCTAGTTTCTATACATTAAATCTTAGGTCACTTGATATAGTGAAACAAAAGATATGCATGTAAAAAATGGGCTCCTAGGCATTTTGACAGGGTTTTCCCACACTTAGCCAAATTTCCATGTTGCAAGAAAATTTGACAAGGCATTTTGATGATGTCATATCTTAAACATATTAAGGTTTTAGGATCATATGGATATATGTATGGAATAACCCATGTGAGAGGATATTATACATTAAAATTTAGGTCATTTGACTAAGCATAAAAAAATTTATGCAAGAACAAAGTTGGTTTTCTAGGTAGTTCTAAGCATAGTTGTCTCTGTGGTAGAAGAATATGAGTGAGCAGGTTAATTGTATTATATCTCTTACACACAAAAGTTTTAGGAATAAATGAGCATATGGGGTTTTTTTAGTATTATGCCTAGTTTATATGGTCCAAATTTTAGAACAGGAGATTAATTGAGGCAAAAGATATATCCATGCAAAGTTAGCCTTCCAAGCATATTGAGATAGTTCCCATACTTATCCAATTTGTTAAAGGCACCTCTTATTAAACATAGAAATTAAAAGTGTCACAATAGTGGTAACTAACAGTAATGTGTAGAAGGCATGCACTAATTCTAAGTATCACATTCATGGGATCTCATCAAAGATAAAGTTTGAGCTTGTTAGAAGATTGAACGATGAGCGGTTGATCATGCAATGAAGATCTAACAAAGTGAGTGGACTCAATGAGATAAAATGATCAATGTTTAATGAGATAGAGGTGAGTTAAAGACTAAGCTAATTTTATTATATTGATAAAGCACAAGTGTTCCAAAGTCTCAAGAAGCAATGAGATTAGACTAAGTGTTTAATGTTTAAAAATAGATAAAATTTAAAGACCATAAGTGTACAAAGATCCAACAAAGTGTGTAAGCCTTTTAGAACTTGATATAGTGGATGCATTTTAAAGTTGATCAATTTGAATGTGGATTATTGGATCATGGTGTGAAACTTAAGATCTATGGTCAATATTTAAACATATGTTCATCCCATCGGTCAAGTAGTGGAACATGCAGGAACTTGTAGTTAAGCCATAAAATATGACATAGATAATGAGTTAGATTGTGGTGATCAATAGAATTTATGTAATAATGCATGCACATCAAAATTAGAGTCTAGTATATGCTAAAAATAGTAATTAGACCAAGGATCATGGTGGTGGAGCATGAGTTCAAGATGTGGGAAACTTATTTTTCAAGAGATAATGAATTGAGTCCAAAACTAGCATAATGTGTTAGTAAACAAGTGTGAACATAGAGAAGATACAAAACCCTATATCAAATGATTATATATATGTGTGTGTGTGTTCGTGTGTGTCATCTAGGATATAGAAAATGTTGTTGGAGCTATTGCTATTACTATTGAATAGAGTCATATTGAGAAAGAAATAGGGAAAGAGAAAGAGATTGATGAAGTGTGTCAAATAGATAAACATAGAGACCCAAAAATAGAGAAGAGAAGAGAGACATGAAGTGTATCAAATAGATAAATATAGAGACATAGAAGCAAAGAAGAGACAGAGAGAGAGATGAAGTGCAGAGTATGAATAGTTATAGACTAGACCTATAATGGAGAACAAATAATTAGATTCATTTATAAATTCGTATTGTAATTTGGAGTTTTAGCTCCATATAGATTTGATTAGTGCGTGCCATCAGATAAGCTAAGTTGGTGCTCAATTAGGGAGTGGGTATTTCCTTAGAGTAGGCTCTCTAAAATCATGGGATTGGTTTCTCCTTATGGTCAATGCCCTTAAATGTTATAACCAGTGAGGTTTTGACTGTGAGATTGGATTAAAATAGTAGATTCTAGCAACAATTCTCACCATGGTTTTTCCCATATTAGGTTTTCCACATACATATGGTGTTGTGTTCATTTTTGTGTGTATTATCTCTACATATATGTTTTAATATGATTTAAAAGTATTAAAGGACTAACTTTAATCAATCGAAAAGAGGCTCTTAATAATCCTATGCAACATAATATCTCTACTTAAACTTGAATTTATGTGTAAAAAGTGTTGCTCTTTACCTCTTATTTTATATTTTTAGGTAAAGACATAAGGGTGAGTTGTAGGTTTCACTTTAATCAGACATTAGGTGTATAAATGGGGATCTCAAGAATTGCTCTATTGCTATCCAGATTCCCATAGCCCTGATAGAGATACCTTAGATCACCTATATCTACCTCATTCATATTTTTCATTATGTGTGATGATTTGATCTTATTTCATCATGTCAGATTTGAATCCTTCTTTATATTCTTTTGTATTTTTTGGATTATGCCTCTTTATTTTTTTCTTTTCTTTATTTTCTAGAAAGGAGGAAAATGTGACCACAATGAGATGGTCTTAGTTAACATTTGGTTTTAATCAAAATGTCCATGTCAACACTTGCCTATGCCTATGATTATTACCTTGAAAAAGTGTTAATGTTTTATGTGAATTGACCCAAGAGAATAAGGAAAGTTTTCTAAATTTACACAAAATTATGGGAGCAACTTTCACATACTTGATGAAACAATCAGTTTCAAGACATATTAATGGCTAACTCTCTCCTTGCTTAATCAAATTACAAGTCCTAAACTATAGTATGAATCAGCCCCTTGATTTGGGTTGGATTCAAATAACCTCAAATTGTGTTTGATTATACCTAGATCAACCAAAATTTGAATGTCACAAAATCAAAAGGAAACTATTCTAGAAACTAGGAAACTACTGAAAGTGAAATGCTACTCTAGAAAATGTAAATTAATATAATGAAGTAAAATAACAAAAAGTAATAAACTAACTAATAAAGGAAATATAATCTACTCTTACTTATATCAAAATGTCTTATTTTTACTTATGTACCTCTTTAGATGGAGCAACCATGAAATAATGTTTCAAAAGCTACCCATTCATTGGATATATCTTATTGTTACCTTAAAGATTCTTTAAATAGAAAACATTATTACCAAAAATTTATAAAATTTGATATGGTCCTATCCATAGTGGGGTAAAATTTTCATTCATTCCTTTCTTCTCATTGGCTTTATCTCATAGTAGCACCAGGTCAGAGATTTTGAAAGCTTTGAATTTTTCTTTTTTATCAAACCATCTCTTGACCACGTCTTGATGCTTGCTAAATCTCTATAATGCCTTATCCTAGGAGTCTTCCATTTTGATGATGTCCAACAATATTTACTCTATTTTATCATTGGGCTTTGTTTACTTTTTCATTAACTGATATGTTAACAATCTCAACATGATTAGGAACATAGGTTGTTTCCCATATACTAGTAAGTATGACAAAGCTTTGAGGGCCTATTTTTAACTTGTCCTATCTATCCAAAGGGCATACTTTAGTATGAGGTGCCACTCCCTAGTTTATCTATAACTAACTTCTTGATTAAATTTATAAGGTTCTTATTAGTTGACTCATCTAATACATTCCCTTGTGGATAATGATTTGAGGATGATCTAATTGTAATATGATTATCATGGTCCCACTCAATGAACTCAATTGATTGACACAATGGCCCATTATCACAAAACAAATAGATGGGAGTGCTAAACTTGTTTTTGATGTGTTATTCAAGAAAGCTTATCACATCTTGGGCTCTAGAATTATTGGTGGCTACTTGCTCTATCCATATAGTGTAGTAATATGTAGCAATAAGTACAAATTTGTGTCTAGCTTAGGAATTAATATTTGTTATTCCAATGACATATACACCCCATTGGGTGAAAGGCCTACCTTCAATTATAGGTTGTAGTGGCATGGATGCATGTATTTCCCTTTTAGCACCTAGAATTAATGGAATGTCCTTATGTGGAAATGAGCATCCTTAAAAATAGTCAGCCAAAAGTATCCCATTTTAAGTATTTTATGCATTGTAGTATTGCCAGATGGATATTTGTTGCCTATATTTTGATGAAAATTGTCTAAGATTTCTTGACCTTCTTCTCTTGACACACACCTTAGATAAATTCCTTCATAATTTTTATATAGATAACTCCCTTTTTAATCATATAGTGATCAGCCTTGAGCCATAAATCTCTCTTTTTCTCACTTTTTAGTTATTGAAGGCATGTTCTAATAAGCAATAATTGAATAATACCTAAATATAAATCTTCTTGGGATACCTATGTCTGATATACCTCTTCAATAGTGATATGTGGGTCTAGTTTAGTCATAAATTTAACTATGCCTTATCCTCTAATGATTCTAGCTAGTTTGATTTCAATATCAAACTCTTGTAACTTAGCCCTCCATTTAACTCTACATTCCCCCAACTCATTATGTCCAAGAATGAGCTTGACAGTGGGGTCTGATACTATTACAATATATTTATTTTGCAAAATGTAATGCCTAAATTTTTTGACTACCTTGATGAGAGTGAAGATTTTCTTATCAATTAGTGAATACTTTAGCTCTACATATTTCAAATTAGTAATCAGAAAGGCAATCAAATGTTCACTTTTTTCCCTTTTCTATGTGAGTACTGCAATAATAGTGTGTTTTCAGGTGAATGGATATAAGTAAAAGTCCTTAATGAGATAAGGGATTACCAAAACCAAGGCTTGTGAAATATCCATATTTATGTCTTGGAAAGACATATTAGCTTCAAGGGTTGATTTAAATTTGGAATTATATTTGAGCATTGCATTCAGGGGTCTAACAAATTCCAAGAATCTTGATATGAATTTCCTTACAAAATTTATCTTTCCAAATAATGATTTGAGCTCCTTTTTACTATTTGGAAACATTATCTTAGATATCCATTGAATCCTATCTAGGTCAATGGTGATTCCATCCTTGGTAATGATATGTCCTAACAATTTGCCTTTAGTTATGCCAAATATGCTTTTCTTAGGGTAAAGTGATACTTTGAACTTTCTACACCTTCCAAATATAGATTGAAGATGGTCAGTATGATCAACTCTTTTTTTAGAAAAAATAGTGAGATCATTCATATATATAATGATACACTTCCCTATCAATCCTTGGAATGCATGATTCATTACCCTTTGAAAAGTGGCTCCAACATTGATCAATTTGAATGGAATTTTCTTGTATGCATTATTCCCTACTTTATGGTAAATGTAGTTTTCATCCTATCTTCTAATTTGACCAACACTTGATTGTAACATGAAAATCCATCCAAGAAAGACATCATCTCAGAGCCACTTACTATTTATATGACCTCATCTAGGGAGGGCAAAGGATAAGTGTCCTTCTTTGAAACTTTAATTAGATTTCTAAAGTTGATGCATAGTCTGATCTTGCCAATATTATTCCTAACTACGACTAAATTAAACACCCAATTTGAATTCCTAATAGGGAAAACAATCCAAGGACTCAATACTTTCTAAATTAGAGGCTACAAGATGGGATTAACTAGCCTCTACCTTTGCCTTAATGGTTTATGATCAGGCTTGAGTGGAATTATATGGGTCATGATTATAGGATTGAAAAAACTTAAGTCCTCATAAGTCCATGCAATTACATCTTTGTACTTGATGATTGGTTACTTGACTCTTTACCTTTTTTCAAGTGTGCAACTTAAATAGATATTGATGAAGTGTGTATTCTTTTAATCACCAACATTTTTTTATCCGAATTCAAACTCATTAAACTTTAATTGTCTTTGTAATTTAGTCTAAATATATGTGTCTAAGGTCCTTTCCAAGGAAACCATTCCTAATGGAGTCAATTTTGTTTCAACTAGATAATGCCTTCTTCATCTAGTTCTTCATGGCTCTTATGGTTTGTTTCCTCATCATCTATTATTTGAGATTCAAATTATACTAAATTTTTTAACAATTGGATGATTTATTGGTGATCATAAAATAGTTGAAAATTTTCCACAGTATCTGGTATTGTGGTACCAGTTCAATGGAGAAATTCTAGATTTTTTACTCTTGTAAGGGTTCCAAGTTCACTACTAAAGCGGTCAGTAAATCAACATCTCTATTCTATTTTATTGAAATAGACACTATGTTAAAAGATTCAAATGATTCTATTATATCCTAGGCTCTATGCTTGTATTTATTTATATATAACTATTTGCACTTATATTTATTCCTTACCTGATTTACCACAAGCTCAAAATCTCTATATACCATTAATTCCTTGACATTGTTCTTGAGGGAAAACTATAATCCCAATATCAAGGCTTTGTATTTCACTTGGTTATTGGTGCATGTGAATTGGAGCTTATATACTACCAATAGTTTTTCTCTTTGAAAAGTGATCAATTCAATACCAACACCTGATCCTTACTTAGATCTATCTCTATCAAAATGGAGGGACCATAATTAAGAAGGGCCCAAAATTTGTTTAGGTGCTTCATGCTTTGTGTAACATGTATAAATTCCAAAACTTAAAAATTTATAACTTATGTCCTCATAGGAAATATTGTATTCCATAATAGGATGTTTCATTCTTGGTTCTTAGTCAATTTTGATATGATTGGACATGTCCCTCCATGACATCCAAATATGTGAATAGTCCATAGAAAGATATCCATTTAGCATTTTTGACCAATCTCTACTCAATAACAATCCATAACCTTCAAGAATATCCACTAATAAGATGTTGATAGTTATCGACACTCTTGGTTCTGATGCAACTTAAATTTTTACATCATTCAGCTCTCCTAATATAGGCACTACTATTTTATGAAGTTGTGACACAATCCTCTTGGATGGATTTGGTGTTAAACCAAGCTTTTGAAAAATAAAAGTTGTCATCACTATTGTTGAGGCTACTGAATCCACTAACTAGTTATATATAATCATACCAAATACTCAAATAGTCAGTAAAAATGGGGGAACTTATAGCTTGCTTTTGTAGATGACATTTGTGTTAGCTGTCTTAGACTTTTCTACAAACAATTTGCCTATGATGTAATTCCATAAGAGCTCTTTCTACTTTGTGATCTATGTTATTTCATGGAGAGTAATGTTGGCCTTGATTTTCTTTTGTCCTCAATACTATTATATCTTCCTTTATTCTATTCCTTTTTTTAGTGAGATTGATCATTAACTTTAGGGGGAGAAGGATTATTCTCAAGTTTGGGATTTGGAGGGATAACCATATTATAAGAGGATTAGAAGTAGTAAATAATTTTCTATTCCTCATATTGTAATTATTCCTATTGAACTATTAAAATTCCTAAACTTCATTAGAATTATCTTCTAGGATGTTGTCATCTTCACTAGGGAAGGGAGACTCAAAAGTCTCAAAAACTATATCTAAACTAGAAGGGTTAGAGTCATGAGGCAAATATGGAGCATTCATCATTTGATATTGTCTAATCATTTCCCTCTAGAAGATTTTTAAGGCTATGAAAAATTATATATAGTCTAAATCTCCATGCTAAGATATATTATGGACCCTACATTAATTTGGCAAAGTTATTTCCATAATATTGATTTTTGGAAGCTTATTGGATTTTTTCTAGTTTGTATTATTATTAGACCTATTAAAAGGCTTGTTATATCTTAGGAAGGCTAAATTATGATTATAACTCTAAGTATTGTTATTTCCCATCCTCTTTTGTATATTTAAAAGGTCATTACTTAGCTTCTTAACCATTCTTTGTGTAGAATCTAATTTGGATTTGTTGGAATTCAAACCCTGAGTGACTGTTGCATTGGTATGAGATTGATGTTGATTCTACTGATGATTATTTCTTTGTGTATGGTTATTCAATAAATCATAGTTCTAATTCAGTATTTGTTTCATCATGGGTGGTAGAGTGGACAACTAATTCTAATTAAATGTGGGAGTATTCTAGTTTGCATGGGGAATTATATTCAAGGATGGAATTACATTGTTGAATGTCTAACCTCATATATTATATGGGCTAAGTTATGGATTGAGTTGTTTGTTGATATTGGTAGCTTATTGGAATGTCAAATCTAGCATAGTGGAAGCAATACCTCTTTGCAAGAACACAACAATAATAGGATCTAAGGCGATATTGTATATTTCAAGCATGAGATTCTCATAAGGATTATATGATGTGTTCAATCATGTGTGCATCTTTTGGAATATTTCATTGAAGGCTCAGATGGATTCATTGGGTTCCTTTTTCATGATGGTAAAGGGTTGATATACCAAACTTGGATTAGTCACCTATCCAAATTATACAAGGAAATTACCTTGGCATTCCTCCCATGAGGTGATGTAATTTTCCTATAGATTAAGATACTAATCATAAGAATAATATTGCAAAGTAAATATAAAAAGACTACACGAAACATCCTCATGGAAAACATTCATTAATATCAAAGAAGCCTTTAAATATTTAATGTGTTCTTCAAAAATTATCTTATTTGAAGGGGAAAAAGTAGGAAGATACTTCTCTGGGTTCCTCGATAGGTCATGTTGGTCCCCAAGGATGGAAATGATAGATATGATTAACCAAGGTTGGGCCATAGTAATATTGACAGGTGGGATGTTCCTTACAGGGGAAGGTGTTTAGGATCTATGTACCTTAGGGATGATATGTATAGGTATAGGCATTCTAGAGTGTGACAAAGGGGAAACCAAAATATTGGCTTGATCCCTATACCTTGTTAATCTCCTGGGTGTATCTATAATGATATGTTCCTTATTTATTGGGAAAACACACAAATTTGCCTCTTTCTAGTGTTGGTTTCTTTCTTTTATATTGATGTGGGTTTTATGAACACCTCAAAGAGTTTTAAATAAGTTAACCTCTAATTTTTTGGGATCTTTGTGAAACTAGGTTCCACTCTAGGGCACAAGTTGTAGGTATGTGGTTAGAATAAGTGGGTAATGGAATAGTAGGTTAAGACCATGGGTTGTTCAAACAAGTTTATGGGTGGATGTGTGGTTTCTAATAAAAATGAAAACCACTATGTGAGTTATATGGGCAAAAGACTAATCTATGGTGGATATGTCTCAAAGAAACTTCAAAGAGAGGGAAGGGTAAGGAAAAAAAGAAGGGTTCTATGTTTTTTGAACAAGAATTTATCAATATATCTCTTTAATGGATAAGTATCTCAAAGACCAATGTTTTTTATTTGTATTTATTGCTCACTTACCAAAAAACATGGCTAAGAGTTTAATTATTCAAATATAGGATGATTATAGCTCTCAAATGAAGTTTGCTACTTTTAAGGTTGTTATTTCATACCTTTATACAAGAGATTATAGCTTAGACCAAGAAGTTATCTAAGGTAGTTATTTCTCATGCCTAAATACTTTATCAAATGAGACACTTATACACACTTCAAAATAATGATTCAACCTATACTAATTATATAAATCAATGAACATATCAATCTTTAATAGCTATACCACATCTAGGATTAATCATTCATAAACATACAATAATTAGATTCATCCATAATGATTGCACACATTAGAATTATTGAACAATTTACAAACTAAAGAAACTTCAAACTCATTAACATAGAAAGGGAAGAAGATAGAATAAACACAATTGTGTGACAATCAAGATCCTTTATTTATTCATGTATTTCATTCAAAAATGTTGACCCTTTGAAATAGGGTTACAATTTATATATATAGATCTTGTGGAAAGGGTCACCTCATCCTCCAAGATTAAAACATTTTTTTTAAATATCAATAGACCATGAGATAAGTCTTAGTTACATAATGATGTATTAAAAATATCCTCTCTATGCAATGTTTACATGTTTCTCAAAAAATAGTTAAATAAAAAAAAATACATATTTAGTTACATGCAAAATGTATAAAATTAGCTAATCTAAATTATATCATACTTGAACTATCTCAAAAATGAGATGGGAACTCTATTATTAGTTGACATCATAGTAACTGGAAGTAAACTTGAATATGTACCAACTATTTGAACTATAATCCTCATGGGAATAGTATCTTGGGGTGGCATCGATGTGATAGTTGTCATCATTGTTGGCTGAGTTAGTGGAGTCAGAATAGTAGAACTAAGAAGTTGAGCTTGTTGAAAATCTTTCTTATTTGTATCTACATCATGGTAGTGTTTATAGGATTTATAATTTTGTGATCTAATTAGACTTTATCCAAAATATATGGTCTAGTTACCCTGCTAGTCTCACCCATCAGCTTATTTTGCTTTTCTTTGGTTGCTCTGAACTCAACTATGAATACTTCCACCTTTATGTCCTTCCTCACTACACTTAACTTAGCCTCTATGTCTTCTAGGATCAGACCTTACAAGCTTAGTTTGAAGCTATTGGAGGATTGTTTGATCATTTAGTTGAATGTAACTCTAGTCACCAACCTTAATTGATTATCTCAAATAGTAGCCAACTCCAGTCTTAACAAAATATGTTCAGCCTCTTTCTCCTATTTGGAAATTTTATTGATTAATGCCTCCAAAGACAAAACCTAGTCTTAGGCCTATTATGTCATTATCAATACTAAGTTTAGAGCATTAAATGACTCTAATGGAGTCACCAAATCCATATGGATAAAATCCTTATTGGTTGTATACAACACTAGGAATTTTAGCTTGATGTCATCCTCCTTATGGATCATTAACAATTGGGTTATCTTATTGACATGTGGATCTAAGATGAATCGCAAAGAATCAATGGAATCAATAATTTCATATAACCTAAGACCAACATCTTATACATCTTTATCAATTCCATGAGGAAATTGAATCACTTATTATTGCTCTCTGAGTGTCTCCAACTCTTCCTCAAGCTCCTACCTATCCATTTCATTTACTTGATGTATGCCCATGATGGATTTTATGTGGGCCTCCATATATGATTTCAAATCCTTTATATAAGGGGATTGACCCTTTTACCTACTCTATATTTTTCTTAGGAAGTATACTACTTCCCTCTCCATGATTATGATTCTACCTCTACTATCTTATATTTTCCTCTTTCTCACCCTTTGTACTAATCCAATGGCTTTGTCAAAGAGGTATCTCACTATTGAATATTATATTATCTTTAAATTGGGCATCTTAGAGGCTGAGGCTCCTAGTTCCTTAGCCCAATATAGAAGAGTGAGCTTCAAGGGATTAGAGGGAAATGATTCCACTTGAGCATTTTTTTTACGTTCTTACTTGGTGGATGTGGGATGATTAGGCATTATAGACCAAATAATCTTTGACTAGTCTATGTTTCCATATTATGGCATTAGATGAACCACATAGACTAGTTGCCTCTTATGTGCTTTTTTAGTTTTTACCACTATGGTTACCATGGTGGGAGTGGAATAAATAAAGTATGAGCCCAACTAGGTAAAAGGGGATGTATTTGGAGTGAGTAATTGAGCAATGGAAGAAATGGATAAAACCAATGTTGATGGAGTGGATATCAATGGAAGGGAAATGAAAGGGATGGAAATAATAGGGATAAAAGCTATAGAAGTGGAAGGTGGAATAGGAGCAGTGGTGGTAGGTAGACTCATGGATGGGTGTAGAAATAGTGGGCCAATATATATTATCTACTGGGGAATGAATGTGGAGACTATAGAGCTAGGGGTGACTAAAACTGATGGTAAAGACATCAAAGGGGAGAAAATCAAAGGAGATGTGAGCAAGGGGCCCTTACTAGATGAGTCACTTATAATGGGTGATTTATCTTTAAGTGCCTATAAACTAAGAACCTTTTCCTATTGGATCTCCTTCTTGTCTACCTCTTGGATTGGAGGATCTATGGTCTTTCATTTGGATTCCTTTGATATGTCTTAGTTATTCTCCCTATTTATGGACCTATGGACTATAATGGAAGAGAAGAGGGAATAGTGCTTGGTATTGTAGCTAAAGTAGCTAGTGTTTCCTCTTTGTTTGAGGAATCCAAGCATACAATCTTAGATTATACCTATGTGTTTCCTCCTACTGTAATTAGCTCTTTGGCTAACTCTTGATTGATCTTAATCAGTTCAACTATTGAAGGTTGAACTGGAAGCACTTATACTAGTTCTTATGTTGAGGTAGGTAGTTATTGCTCCTCATCTTTTTCTTACTTTTATTATTATTATTATTTTTCATCTCCACTGAGTGGTGCTTGAGATACAAACTATTATTGGTCCTAAGGCTAGATTTGAGCATGTTGGGGATGAGGACCCTCTTTTTATATCTACTATGATTGCCTCTTACTCCATAAATTTAAATATCTCCATCCTCTCTGAGGTGGAATTCTAAACATTACTTCACCAAGTTTCAAGTATGGTTCTACTTGGATCACTCTTAGCAAGTCCTCACTTAGCCCAGTAGTGGTGGCCCTTTTCTTGACCTCATTGTCATCTTTGGCATCTAATAAAAGAAATTCATGATCAATTAACTCATGATTATAGTCAAGGCTAAGGGTCTGAATTTTATTTTAGACCTTGCCTTGAGGGTCCCAATTTTTGTGAGGAAGGGTGGGTAGTACATAGGCTTTGCTAGCATTTCCATCCTCCCTAAAATATTTGTGAATGGTGTACTACATTCACCCAATGGTTACATGAGATCCATAGAAGGTGGCCTTCTTATTTGTTGTTAGTTTCTCATCGATGTTGTTCTAAATTTGGTATGTAATTTCCTTCTTGACTAGCTTGTCTAGAATGATCTTTGGAAGTCAAATAGAATATAACTTATGCCCTGCCACCATGATTAATGTATTATCAAGATATATCTAGTAGTCTCTAATGTTATTGGCTAGTATTTAGGCTATGTTTGTAGAAATTCTTGGTAATTGATCATCATTTATATCCATCCATACCTACAAGTAAAGGTCCTCAACAATTTTGATTATGTTTCATTTCATATGAATATATATGCACAAAGTTATAGTAGTCACATATATTATTTTCTTACTTTGACATTGGGCTCCCATAGGACTTCATTATGTCTATATATAGTGCCCATGATTATGTCTACCAAATAATACATCATATAAAAATTTCCACCTAATAGTCTCTTATCCTTCTATAAAATATGCTCATGGAGGCATGTGCTAATGATTTATCCAAAAGCATAGGTACACTTTGAGGTAGTCATAAGGTTTATAAGTGGAACCCATTCTAAGTGCATGAAGTAAATACTAGCATGACCAAATATTTTATTCATTAGTGCCATCCCTGTGCAGATTCCCATTCTAAAACTAGTAATGGGGACAAGGCTCTTGGCATGTTCTTTCAAGACAAGCTTCTCCCTAGGTAGCATCCATTTTGAAAGAGATTATTCCATATGTATGGATTTTTCCATGTAACTATAGTATGTAAATCATATGTAAGATCTATAATAGGCAAGATTAAATTCCTATTGAATGCTTCTTTAGATATAAATATGACAACAGTGTCATTATCTACATAATGCAGATATCCTCCATCCACGATTCTTCCTTAAAATAATATCCCCCATATCAAATTGATGCATGGAATCACCTCTAGTTTTGTAGCTACATAATGTATGGATTTTATTTTAAATAGGATTAGGTCCTTTATTAGTTGTTTATCTTTAGCTACCTTGTCTTACTCAAGTGCCAATGAATCCACATTCTCTACTACTTCCCACAACACTGAATAATTCAAATAATGCCCCTCAAATGTAATAGGCTTGAACGCAGTATTAATATATTCCATATAATCCTTATTTAATAACTTAGATGGTGCCATAGGTCCCCTATAGGTCCTAAATGATGATGTCATTATAACTCTACTGGGTATTAGTATGTATCATCTTGTATACCCCTTGTTAGATCAGTGGGTTTGTTGGGTTGTTATCTAATATTTTTATTTATGTTTTGTTATTTGGTGATAAATGATAGTTAGTCATGGGATTTTTTTGGATCTCATAACCAACTATGAAAAATTCATAAGATTTCACATTATTTTTAAAATTAACCCAAAATAATACATTATCAAATTTTATGTGGAAAATTATATTCATGATGTAATTCTTATCCCGTTCCTAGAGCCATTAGTAGGAGAAGGCAAAGTCTATGGAAAATTTGGTAAGTAGTTTTTTATAGTCTTTTATATCTTGAGGCTAGAGTAAAGATTCAAGCTTAAGGATTATAGGGTGTTCTTTAGTTCTAATTTTAATACTGATGGTGTCCCCAATGAGAGAATCATTCCCTTATTTAAATTATTCAAGGGTAGGAGGAAATTCAAGATATTTGTCACTACCTTGAAGACATCATGTTCCCTCCTTAGAAAAGTCATAGTCCTCGATCTTACAATATGAGTCATAATAGTCTGATCTGAGGGAAGATGATGGGAAAAATTTGAGGTAAAATATATCATATGGTTAAATGATGGAAGGTGATATTAAGCTCGAAGTAACTCTAATATTACCTCATCATTTTCTTCAAAGTATAGAATGAGAAGACCAACCTATTATTCAATGTGAGTAAGTGTTTGATCATTTAACATCTTTAAAACAAGTGGTTCAAGTCTCATGAACACTACTTTTTTAAATTCTAGTATCACTAGATGAGGGGGAAAAATGAGATGGGGGATTAACCATGGAATCAACAATTTGATTACTCTCTAGGAACATCCTCAATGTAAACAAAACCAAATTCCTTAACAAGCTCATATATGATGTTTTTTATAAATATGAAGATGTTCAACCTTGTTCTAATAAAACTCTTAAACTCGGTTGGTTACCAATTTAAAGTTGATGTGAATTATAAGGTTTTTAATGACACCTAGCCTTTTAGATATGAGCATTCCTAATAATAAGGCCTTGTACTTTGCCCCATTGTTTGTGCATTCAAAATCAATTTTAAACCCAAATGGCCTTGTACAAATCAGGATAACTCATATCTCTATATCCAAATGGAATTTTTATCCATCATAGTGGAGCATCAATTGATCATTCATAAAGTATAAATCATCTTGTTTTTCTAAGAGTATCTCCATGTTTTGATAAATCCCAACCATACAAATTTGAGGTATATTAGCTAACCCTTCTTACATTTATAGGATTTAAGATTTTAAATTTTTTTAGTTCCCTACTCCTTATGGGTCAAAATAGAGTGTAATGGGTTTATCCTTTTCTATGATACTAATTATCTTAGCTATAGTCTTAGTTGAGAAGGTTGATATTGTTTAAAAAAATCCTCGCCCACTTTTTTGATTATTCTTACCCCCTTTTCTTGAATTTTTTCACTTGGTGGGGATTTAAGGATTTTATAAATGAATTTAAAAACACATTTTATGGTGGATATGTGATCTTTTTATTTATCTAGTGGATGGGGCTTTGCCACACTATTGTTAGGAAAATGATAATTAATGTTAATCCTTGGTCTATTCTTAAGGGTATCTTGGTGACATTGAATGGCTAAGAGTCACCTTGGGTAAAAATACATTTCTTAGGTGTAAATTTTTGATTTATTGAAAGAGGGTAAAAGGGATTGCCTTTCTCCTATGGAACAAAATCCTTCATAGGATTATGTTATAGTTTGTGTCTTTATCTATGACATAAAATTTAGTTAGAATAATTTTGGGGCCCAATGTGATAGGTAACACATTAGTCGCAATCGAAGAGGAATTAAGGCTACCATAGTGTCACAAAGTCTTTTTGGTTGTAGAGTAGTTGGTTTATTCATAGCCAAGATTTTGGAGAAATGAGAAAGGGACTTTATTGATAGCATCCCCATCATTGGCCAATGCTCTATCAACATAGTTTTTAAATCCAGACTTGTATGTAAAAATCCGGATATCCTCTCTTATCCATTTCAACATCTAAGGGGAGGATCATAAGATCAAATAGATAACATGCATCCTTTGAATTTTTATTAGATGGATACATATCTAAGTCTATATGGTTTATTTAGGCTTGTGTAGAAGGTGTAACATTATATAAATACCCAAATCCTAGGGCATCAAGTAATTATAGGTGATGGGCTTGAGATTTATTAAGGAGGTATATGAAAGAGATATGGGAAGAAATTTTATTAAGGTTTGAAACAATATCATAGCTTCCCATTAGTTTGGGGTTGATTTGGATGTCAGTCTCCAAGATGTTTTTAGGATAGGGAGTTTTTGGCTAGTACTCCCTAATATGAGTGATTATGTTTGCATCCTTATATGTTTCTAACTCCATGAGACCTATCAGTATAGTCTTTCCCTGAGGTCCTAGTTGGTAAGCCATGTTAATATTACTTAGTGTAGAAGTAGAAGCTTTAGCATCATAGTTCCAACTATAAAGGGATGGTTAGTCAAGTTTTTTGGTGGTTGAGTTTTAATATTACATTGTTTGTGATTTTTAAATAGGTTTTGATAGATGAAAAAATTAGTATTTTTTTGGTGCCATAGGATATGTTGGAGAGGATTGGGGATTTGCATTTGGATTTCCCAAGAACATATCCATAAAGGTTTATTACTAGTCATAGGGGGGTCTTTGGATAAACTTTTTGTATTCCCCACATGTTCAGATATCATGACTAAAAACTATATTGAAAAGGTAGTATACATTAAGTTCATAATCTTAGGCCTTTGTTCTTGATATTGTTGAGAAAAAAATCTTTTGATTATTGTTATAATAGAAGCGTTGGTTTTGGAATTGAGGTTTTTGACCTTGGTCAACATTTTAGTAATGGTTTTCGAATTAGTTCTGAAACTAATTATCACATGGTGTAGGATAGTTGTAATAAACTATGTAAACCATAGGTAGATGTTTTTGTTTGTCACACCATTATTATTTTTATTTTTCATGGCTTATTATTTGTTTTTTTTCACAACATTTATCTTTTTGGCTTGGTCTATCACACTATTATGGTGGCATTTTAGTTTTAGTTCAAAACTTTAGGACTTTATTTTTTGGGGTTATTTTAATTAGTATTTTGGTATCCCCCACTATTTTGGATAAGGTTAAAAAGTATCCCATTGGATCCATAGGTCCTATGGCCACTACCAATATCCACTTGATCTATCCTAAGAGCACTTTCATTATTACTTTATAAGACCTATAAGAAAAAATTTAGACATCTTCCTTTATTTATTTATTAAGAGAGTGTAAAAATTTATAACATAACTCTCTCTCATCTATGTAAGGAGAATTAGATGAGGAGTATAGTAATATACACAATCTTGAAATAAAATGGGTAGGAGGTTCATTATATTATTGCCTGATGTGAAAGAAGTACTCCCACATACCAGTTTGACTATTTTTTTTCATGTCAATTATTTTCAAAAATTCATCCATGAGTTGGTAGAAGGAATGGATAGAAGCATCAAGGAGGTGGTAATACCAGTCAAGGGATATTCCTTTTAGAGTCTCTGGAAATATCTTAGTAACTACCCCATCCCAAGGTAAAAGATCTTTAATGGCTGTGACAAGTGATTTAACATGTGCATTTAGAATTCTTTCCCATTTATATTTGGGGAGTTTTGGCAAGGGGCATGGGAGGAGGACCCCTCATATGTTGTGACCTATAGGTTCCTTCAAATGTTATACATAATTACCCATGGTGCTGAAATCCACCAAAGGTGTACTAGGATAGGCTTGAGGGAGAGGATTTAGGTAGAAAATGGGCATAAAACCACTAGAGGAAAAGAATGTAGGTTTATAATATGAATAATAGTATGTCAAAAAGTATTTATATAGATGAGTAGTTTATAGAATATATGATATTAAGGTGGTATGGATTTATAAGAAGCGTTGACTAAAACTCATAAGGTTGGATCATATGTGGGTAGCATCTTGGTTGGCACATAGTTAGGAAGAGTGATGGGTGGTGATGTGTTGGTCTCCACATAGTTTGGGGGAAGATAAGGGAAATAACCCATAGTAAGAAATTGAGTACAAGGTTATCAATATGGGGGGATATTTTATATCATAAGATTAGGAGCCCCATAAGTAAGTATGTCCTCAGGTTCTTGCTTTGGCAGGTATCTAGTTGGAGGGGGTTATATTGGTACTATGGTTGTTGATAATATCTTAATAAAATGTTGATAGAGGAGGAATGACCTTGATTATTGAGGTTTGGGGTTACCTCTTTGTTTAAAGAGATAGTTTAGAGAGATGATTGCTTACTCTCTACATCTTGAATACTACCCACCAAGGTGGAGATGAGATCATTCAATGAAGCATTGGTGTTAGGTTTGGGATATTATTTTTTTAGAAGATCTAGAGGAAAATATTGGTAGCCCATAAATGAATAACAATTTGTATCTCTATGCCCATTTATTCAAGGATAGTTACATAATGACCTTGCTTCCACTCATGTTAAATGATGTGCAAGGTGATACCTAATAAAAGGTAAAATGTGATTACATTTTTATTAACATTTATAAAATAAAACTTAGTTTATCCTCAAGTCTTTGAAATCGTATAGGTTTATCAATAATAAAAGGGGCAATATTTATGAAAGGTGTTTCCTTATTAATTTTATTATATGTAGTTTGATTCTTAGATGGAGAATCACCTTGAAGTATTAAGTTCACATACATGTACAATATCAATCTCATAAGTAAATACATCAAAGTAAAGGTGTTCAAAATAAATGTAGGTATTATATAATGTTTCTTCCCTAAGTGGAGGTAAAGGACATTTACTAAAGATGATTTTATTTTCTAAATCATTCAGTTGATATATTAATAAATGTAATGTATTTTTTAATTTTAAAATTTTATCCTTCATGGGTTCATCATGACCTTGTTGAATAATTTTGAAATATTTTAATGTTTACCTAGAACCTCTATTTTTATTGAAATTAGATAAGAAATCCTCTTCTAGTTTTAATAAAAAGGATATAGATCCACTAGGTAATTCATAGAATAAATTTAGGGCCTTACCTTTTAACATTCAATGAAACTTTCTTAGTAATAATACCCCATCACATGATTATTTTCTAATATAAGATACAAAGTGTTTAAAGTGGGTATGAGGATCTCCATATCAATAGAATATGTGAAATGTATGTATGATAAATCCTCCTAGATAAGGATGATTGAGAATGCTCAATACTAAAGGTTGTCCTAGTATAAATTTGTTATAAAATATAGCATTATAAGCCCTAGATTTTAAGGATAAGGTGATTTAACAATTTTGGGAATATTGGTGTATTATTCCTAATTTAGTTAAAGGGTCTAAGTATTAAAATCAATAAATTAATATGTAATAATTAAGGTACTAATTTATATAAATTTAATTGAAATTTTCACCTTTCTAAAAATAATAATAAGGGATAGAAAATAAGACTTAACTGGAAACTAACTGAGATGGTTGAGATAGAGTTTGAAATTCACTGTGTAGGATTGTGACACTATCACAAATCAAGATCTGGCCTTCATTTTATGAATGGATAAGAGCATTGAATTAGGACACTAATGGTACCAGTGTTGTATTCCACTTCTACCACTATTGTATAGGAGACCTAAGCTTTCTAGGTTTTGTTTATTGTGTTTATGTGACCCTACCTACGAAGTTTCAACTACCAGATGTCTATAGAACTCCATATAGAGCTGATTTAGCCTTCAAAACATAAACTCCATTATACTTTGATAAAATTTGGGAAAGAGGGGAGGTTAATGTGTGTAAGATGCACTAAACGTGTATCTACACCCCTTGTATGGGCACACTACCTACATACCAATACTCTAAAGAGGGATAAATCCATATGTAGTTCTCCCACTTGATGTGCTTTGAGCAACAGTGTGTATAAAGATGAAAATTCTAAAATTGGGTGTACTTAAGGTGGCTAGGGACTAGTGTAAGGGTTTGAATAAGCTTGTAAGTGTATTGGCTAGTTATATGTAGAGAATAGGGAAGATTTATTGAGTAGTCTTGATTTTATTCTTGATTGCTTAGTGATAATTTTCCAACCCTTTCCAAATGATCTTTGAATGTGTTTTTATAGAGATCTAATTATTATGGATTGAATGTGATCACATTAGGCCGACAAGAATAAGGATGAGGAATCAGAAGGAACTGACCATTAGGGATAAAAATGCACTTAGATAGGAGCATCAAAAGTGGACACTAGTGGCATCAGTGTTGTAGTCCAAGTTGGGTTCTATTGTCCTTAACTGATAAGACTTGGGGGGGATGGATTTGTCATGAAAAGAGAATTTTGTTGAGCTAGGATTAGGTCTAAAAGGCTACATATGATTGGGAATCAGTGAAAAGAAGCCTATGAGGGTCATCAAAGTAAGCAATAGGGACCTATAAGCTGGGTGTCATTAGCCCACACTCAAGTTACTAATTTTTACATTTTATATGACTACATTTTCCCCCCATTTATTTTAGTGATATAGAAAAGTGAAATACTAGGATAAAGGAAAAATAGAAAGCATACCTGAACTTACCTATAAGGGTGAAGCCCAAGAAGCTTGTGTGATGCTAAGTGTGTATAGAAAGATCATGTTGTGAAGTGAAAATTTGTAATAGAAAATAAAGAGTAGATCAATTTTTACTAAATATTCAAGAACAAACCAATTTAGGTATGAGAGAGAGGAAAAAAAAGGAATGAATACACCTCATCGGGTATGTGGACCAATAAAAAACTAGTTGTGATGTTGAGTGATGTTGGATGTGTGTTTTACTAAGAATAATATCATGAATGGAATTGAGTGATCAATTCCCTAAGAGTGGTTCAAGAATACAAAGGCTATCCCTTTAGCTCCATCACCACCCACTAAGTGAAGCTAGGTGGTCATACATGTGTTAATATATGTTTTGACTATGTGTCCAATCCCTTTGAGTAGGTGGTTCAAGAATGCAAAGGCTAACTAGTCCATTGGCTCCATCATTGCCTCGTGAAGTGAAACTATGAATTGATACTGGTATGAAATATGTGTTGTATTAGATGGATCATAAATCACATGAATGTTTATGATCTAAAAATGTTGGCATGGATATCTAAATATATGTTGGAAACTAGGCCACTCTTGGCTACTCTAAAAGATGAAGATTAGGCTTGTATGAAAGCTACTCTGAAACTAGTGCACTAAGCTTAATGAAAGCCACTCTAAAATGTGGAAGTTAGGATTGTATGAAATCCACTCAAAAATGATGCCAACCACCTATAATTAGAATAAGGCACACAACTACTAAGAATGCTTGGGTAATACTGAACTTGGAAAGAAAAGAAAACAAATGTGTCATGCACATTACCCCCAATCACTAGTGACTGAAACATGAATTTTGATCTGGAAGTTATATCAGCTATCGTATCTAAATTTGGAAGTGAGATCCATCATGCCACACATGATGCCCCCTATATCTAGATTCTCTAAGCAAAAGTGTATTAAAAATTACTAATTCTAAACTAGTCTAATTTTGCAAAACTGTAGCTAAACCTACTTGTTTGCCTACTTCTAAAAAGTCTAGTTTTTATATTATTTGGAAAGGAGCACAAAAAATAGACACTAGAAGGCCCAATGTTGTAGTCCAATCTTGGCACTATTGTCTTGGGATAAATTTGATGATTGTTCTAACATTTTCACTATCTACCTAGTATATTTTGTCTAGTTTAATGTCTGGTTATTGTTATAGGTGTTTTGAATTCTAATTTTTTGATTGATAAGAGATATGATCTCTATGAAAAAACCCCTTTTTGTTTCACCCTCTTTTGAGGCTAGGAATGAAGACCCTATAATGACTAACCTCATAAGAAAGAGCCTTAAAAGTGTGTTATTCTATAAAGATACATGGTATAATAATGATAATCAAAGATATCTCAATATATACATGGTTTGTAATGAGAGATTTTTAGATCAATAGGGGTATGCCTAGATAGATATAATAATGTAATAGCATGTGCAATGTACTAAATTGGAACTGGAAGTTTGGTTACTTGTTAGTTGTCAGTTGTCAAGGAGGGATAGAGCATGATGTCCATCATGGAATCCAATAAAATAATAATAATACATGATGTGGATCATGGCATTGTAAAAAATAAAAGTCAATCAAGCAAAAATGACACAAGATAAGAAGCAAGAAGCATACAAGAGTGGACAATGGGCCAAGCAAACAAGGGACATGGGCACATGTCACTCAAAATGGAAATCAAGCATATAAGGCATGTTTAAATTCCATATACACATATAATTGGAATAATCAAGGTTAACGTGAAAGCCATAATCACATAGAAGAGTAAAGATAAAAGACATTTTCAAATGTCCTAAAGAACACACACTAATAGAAGAAAAGGACATTGACAAATGTCCTAAGGTACATACAAGAGAGAAAAAGGAACTAAAAAATGTAATCTCATCTAGATACACAAAGTAAATAAGGAAAGCATGTAAATAATAGAAATACAATCACATCTAACTAATCAAAGCAAGAATTTGAAAGTATGCAATACATGTAGTACAACGTCGATAGGTATATGCTAAGAAATACATAAGTGTTATATACTAGTGGAATGTCGATAGAGTAATTTATGTAATCATGGTAAGTAATGTACATCAACATGATAACTAGAGTGTGTGGTATACAGATGACATAATTTGGATGGTGTAGTCATGTCGAAGATGCCCCTAGTGGGTATGTATATCGATGTGTGTCTTGAATGTAAATGTAGGATTCCCTCTCAATGGGTAGAGTAAAGCAATAAAGGATATAGATGTCACTACACACACTCAAAGAAGATCAAGTGAAGCATGGTAATGTAGATAAATCAACAAACAATATCATATAATAACAAATGTAAGTCTAGCATTGTAGTAGAAATGTAAAGCATGGATAATGCATACAACCAAAATGTTTTTGGTGTGTTTAGATTATTTGCATGTTTTTGTATTTTGAAATATTGAATGTTTTTGGTATTTTTGATATAAGTTATGTACAATCAATCATTAGGATACTATGTATAAGAAATTGAAGAGAAGTTATGTAAAATTAAGTTGGGAAGGGATGATATTAACTGATGAGTCTCATGGGAAAGTCCCTATCATGGTATCCTCTATCGAGGAAAGGGATTGTGTGTGATCATGAAGCATGATGGAAGGGCAAAGACTATGGATCTAAAAGCTATATATGTTATAAATGATCTAAAATATCTGAAGTAGAAACTGAGTGTGGGGTCCCCCTATAACTTTGAGAAGTGGATGCAACTATAGGGATTTTAGGGACCCATCTGGTAGTAGAAGAAGTGCTCTAAACATGTGTTTTGTGGGTATATGCATGAGATCTAAATGATATTACCCTATGAACATTGTAGTTGGAAGCTATCTAGAATATTGAAGCTATGGAGGTGTATGAAATCTCTATACTAGTGATGGATGCCTCAATTGTGTCTGAATTAAAATTGGAAGAGGAACTATAACTGGTGGAAAAACTAAAATTGATGGTGAAACTAAAACTAGTGATTGAAAAATAGTAGATGGCTTTAAAATGGGGAGTGGTAACTCATATGGAACTCTACCAATAGTAACAACCTGATTAGCATGAATGAACTTCACACATCTATGAACTATAGAAGGTACTTCTTGAAGTTTCTTAATCCATGGTCAACCAAGTAACATATCAAAAACTCTTGCACTGGGAACTATAGTAAATAGTGTGGCCACGTGTGTTAAACTAACCTATAGAGGAATTAAAATATCATCCAATGAACTATGTATGTTCCCACTGAATTTGTTGATAACTATGTCCATCAGGATAATATCCTACTCTAAATATCCTAAATGGTGCAATAATGTCATAGTGCACATATTCACACTGGATCTATTATCTATGAAAACACTATGAATAGGATGATTATGAATGTAAGCTCTAATAAAGAGAGTATGATAATTTGAATTATCCTCTATGATCACCTGATTTGAGAAGGAGATGGAAGGTCTAGTTGAAACTCTAGAATTGTATACACCAATCATGTTACTCAAAGGATGTGTCTCAATTGAAGGTGCCATGTATGTATCCAATGGTGGATGTGCATGATATACATGTTGAACCCTTGATGTGTCCCCTATCTCTTTTTTAGAAAGTTGTACAAAGGGATTTGAGGAGATTTTCAAAGCTTTATCCTTGTTTTCTTTGCCTAATAAATCTCAACTAAAGTGCCAAGATCAATATGATTTCCATTTATCAAATATTATATCTTTTGTCTCAAATTAATGTATCTATTTGTTGTATGGCCTTGTGCCCTATGAAACTCACAAATTACATGTTGATCATAACCCCATGGAAGAGGCTTTATTGTTTTAACTTCCTGAATAGGAGGGAGAGATTTGATATTACATTCCAATAGCTGTTGTTAAACATTAGCTAGAGAAACTGGTAGATTGGTAAAGGTTTGCTTAGGAGTTGTTGATAAAACCACATGTTGAGGGGGCTCAAAATATGCATTAAATATTGATTGATTCTGACTCTTGTTATCATTGACCTTGAATTTGTATGGAACTTTGTTTTTATTCTTGTTTGTTGTTTCTGAGATACTTGTGTACTTGAGTTTGCCCATTGAAATTAGTTTTACTTCTCTTTCCTTTAGTGTGTGACACAATTAATTGAAGGAAGAGAATATTTTGAACATAATTGATTCATGTAAAGTTGGTAGAAGAATTTGTTTGAAGAGATCTTGTAACTCTTGATCAACCATGGGGCTAGTCATCTTAGCCAAAATAGTCTTATATCCAAAAAAAAATCTATGAGATGCTCATTTGACCTTTGTTTCTATTATGAAACTTGGGCATATGAAACCTTATCACCAATGTTAATGCTGAAATGAGATAGTAACATGTTGGCTAAAAGATTTAATGCATTGACCGACATATTAAGTAGACTGTAGAACCATTGTAAAGCATAATCCTTTAGGATCCATAGAAATAGCTTGGTAAGTAGCTAGCCATTTGGTGCATAGTCCAAGAATGCTACATTAAAATATCTCAAATGTGTCTCTATATCACCCTTTCCATCATATAGAGTAAGCGTGGGTTGAACAAAACCTTTTGGTAAGGGTGTATAAATAATGTGATGTGCCAATGGTGTATCTAATAGAGCAAAACAATCCAAATCCTATGTAGGTCTAGAGGCACCTTGATCAATATTTAGTAACTTAGATTCAAGATATATTATCTCATAAATAAGGTCTAACACATTAGGAGACAAATATTTAGCTATAGTTGGTGTTATAGAGGTAGGTTAGGCTGCTATAGGGGTTGTTGAGACATAGTTACCCCCATAGTGTCATTTACAACTAGTTACTCTATGGTTTGAGAAGATTAACCATTGTTCAATTTTTGTTTTTCCTATTGAAGTATTTTAAGCATGTCATCTTGCATGTTAGGTTGTTTAGTTAAAAGTTCTTTAAGTTCCCTTTTATCAATTTCATCAAAACTAGTGTATTAAGCCATTGTTAAGGTAGGAAAATAAATTGAAAAATGATTGAATTTTTTGTAATAATTTATAATAAGCATGGTGTTATGGAAAGAAATTAATAAATATAGGAAGTATAAATTCCTAAAAATAGAAAACTAGAAAAGGCATAAAAAGGATACAAAACTCACAAACATGTAAGGTGATACCTCAAGAAGCAATGTGACCTAGTATATGTAGCTAGGGTTTGAAAGATTATTAATTTGAAAATTACTATGAAATTTTGAAATTTAAAGTGAATTTTTGAGTTATGTATGCAAGTAAAAAATCATAAATTTATTATAAAATTTGTGATTTAACAGGACCTAGGATGTACCACTAGGGTTTTGAAAATTAATTATTTTTGAAAATTAGTATTAAATTTTGAAATTTGAGGTAAAATTTTTATTTTAATATGCTAGCAAAAAATTAGAAAATTATTGGGAAAATATTGAGACCTAGTATGGATAACTAGGGTTTGAAAGAAAATTATTTTAAAATGTAATGCTAATTTTTTATTTTATTATGTAGGTAAAAAATCAAAAAAATATAAGAAAAATACTAGGAAAATTTACCCTATGGTTTCTAGGGTTTTTATGGCAAATGAAATAAGTTAGGTACCAAATGATTTAAATTTTTTGGGAATATTGGTGTATTATTCCTAATTTAGCTAAAGGGTCTAAGTAGTAAAATTAGTAAATAAATATACAATAATTAAGCTACTAATTTATATATATTTGATTGCAATTTTAACCTTTCTAAAAATAAGAATAAGGGATAGAAAATAAGACTTAGCTAGAAACTAACTGAGATGGATGATACAAAGTTTAAAATTCATTGTGCATGACTAGGACACTATCACAAATCAAGATCTGGCCTTCATTTTATGATTGGATAATAGCATTGAAATTGGACACTAATGGCACTAGTGTTATAGTCTACTTTTCCTTCGATTGTCTAGGAGACTTGAGCTTTCTAGGTTTTATTTGTTATGTCTGTCTAACCCTACCTATGAAGTTTTGATGGTTAGATGTCTGTGAAACTCCCTTTAGAGTTGATTTAGTCTTCAAACCCTAGAATCCATTATGCTTTTATAAAATTTGGGAAAGAGGGGGGGTTAGTGTGTGTAAGATACATTGAACGTGTATCCACACCCCTTATGTGGGTATCCTCCCTACATACCAATATTCCAAAGAAGGATCAAGACATATGTAGTTCTCCCACTTGATGTGCTTTGTGAAATAGTGTGTATAAAGATGCAAATGCTAAAATTGGGTTTACTTGAGGTGGTTAGGGACTGGTGTAAGGATTTGAATAAGCTTGTAAGTGTAATAACTAGCTGTATATAGAGAATATGGAAGATTGCCTAAGTAGTCTTGCTTGTATTCTTATTTTCTAACCATTTCCAAATTATCTTTGAATGGGATTTTATAGGGATCTATTGGTCATGGGTTGAATGTGCTCATATTAGGCCGACAAGGAGAATGATGAAGAACTGGAAGGAACTAACCATTGGGGCTAAAAATACACTTAGATAGGAGCATTGAAAGTAGACACTAGTGGCACCAATGTTATAATCCAAGTTGGTTTCTCTTTTCCTTAGCTGACAGGACTTGGGGGGATGTATTTTTCATGGAAAGAGTAGTCTAGCTGAGCTGGGATTAGGTCTGAAAGGCTACAAATGATTGGGAATCAATGAAAAGAAGCCTATGAGGGTCATGAGAGCAAGCAAGAGGAACCTATGGGTTGGGTGTCATTATCCCACACTCAAGTTACCAATTTTTACATTTTATATGACTACATAAGGCAATATATTTTTTTTTTGGATTTTTCTCATTGCATGTACCATGGTCACTATTTAACTAGTAGGCATGGTTATAGACTAGAAGGTTTCATTTCACCATTTATCTTAAATATAGGTGTAAAAAAAAAAAAAAAAAATTATGATTGTCATTAAATTTATTATAAAAATCATCATTTTTTAAATCAATAGAAGAATCAATACATGACATTTTATCAAAAACATCATTGGAAAGCATATACTTATGAGGTATAGAAATAACATGAGAAGTAGAATTTGTTCCATGTATCCATTGTTTTATTTTAACAAAAAATAATTTATATTTATTATTTATAAGATTAATAGTATCAAAAAAAATTATTTTATTCCATTTTACTATATTCTTACTAAACCTCATGACTACTAGAAAGATCTATAAAAGGAGACATAGATCTAGTATCTTATATATGACTTACAACATTAAATTGACCTAATTATACTTCATTGCCATTTTATAAATATACATCACTAGCATACCATTATTCATTATCATCATTCACATAATCATTATAATAAATAATATAATCATTATCATCATTTACATAATAATTATCATCTATGTCATCATTTTTCTAATCATTGGTATAATCCTAGGGCACAACATGTGTATAAAATAAGGAGTCTATAGGATGAGACATTATAGGGTTTGAAGGATGTGGAAGTATGGTAAAGAATCCAAAAATTAAGAGGTTAATAAATAAAACCAAACATCCTAACCCTAATAAAAGGGAAAACATATAAAATTTATAAAAATAAACCCTAGATTTTTTATTGTGTTCAAATCAATGGTTAGTTTCACCAAAATGTTTTTAATTTTGCACACAAGAAACATAAACTAAAGTAAACTATGAAATAATTCAAATATATATAATATGGAAATAAATATAATAATTTTAATTGAAATGGATAAATATATATTTCACTATTTCAATTTAAAATTGACAAAACAAGAGAGATGATTTACTTAGCTAATTTTGATTGTTAATCACTCATAAAAGGTGTCCCTATACCTAGAAAATGTTTTGTAAATTATTTTTTAGATGATCAAACCTATAATGTATGCTAAAGTTCTTTTTGGATGTTGTCATAAGAGTCTCACCATTGTGATATTTGGCACTATATGGAGTTTATCAATAGTTTCCCTATGCATTATGTAGGTCTATAACTCCTAAGACCCTTGTGCCTACACCTAAAATTGGTTCATGTGTGTACACACACCTTCAATCCTATGTGAGGATGTATGTTTTCATTATATTTAATCCAAACCATAATTTTTGTTTTGACCATGAGATTCCCTAAAAAATGGGTTGGATATTTGGGTTCGACTAACCCAAACCACACTAAGTAGATGATTTTTTCCTACATTCTAATACTCAAATATGCCTCAAACCACACATATTTCTCCAACTTATGTGTGTGCATGAAAAATCATGTGAATTAAATTTTAAATACAATTTACCATAGGCCCTCCTTTCATACAAGCATGTAATTTATATGTGCAATTATATTTATTACTTTATGCTCAAATAAAATATACGTCATCTAGATGTCTTTTTCTCTTTGAAAATGCTTGTCCTTAAAATTCATTTAGGGAAGTTGTATATATATTGGTCTAAATTTTGAATTATGTAACTATTTATGTGAACAATCCAACATAAAAATACCCCAAAAGATAAAATAAAATAAAACAAAGGGTGTCCAACTCAAAAGATATACAAAAATAATGTTGGGACACTACCAAAAACCTCAAACCCTATAGGTAA